>WBNM01011259.1:28781-74690 GCA_013399055.1 Ramphastos sulfuratus | reverse complement strand
GCCCTCTGCTCATCTTCATTGCCTCCCCCGGACCTGCTCCAGCAGCTCCATGTCCCTCTTATTTTGGGGGACCCAGAACTGGAGGCAGTGCTGCATATGGGTTCTTAGCAGAGCAGAATCCCCTCCCTGTGCTCCTGCTCTCCCTGCTCTGGATGTAGCCCAGCACATTGCTGCCTTCTGTGCTGCCAGCATAATTTAAATACAGCCTGGAAAAAAAAAACACCACCAAAAAGCCCCAACCACAGAATGTGGGAGCCAGCTCCTCTCTCCTGTTGTCTTTGTGAAGCTTCATGTGGCCTTAGCTCCAGGGTAAGGCCCTGAGTCAGCAGTGGTGGTAGGGTTCACCTCACCATTGCCACCGTGGCTCACAGGTGGTGTGGTGCAGGGTGGCTGATAACTGCTCCAGCACTCAGATCTCAGCCTTTGGCTGAGTGACAGGGATGCATTTAAGTAATTTCATCCTGTAAGCTCCTCTCTAACAAAATTATAACAGTCAAAAGTGTGTTTTGGTTCAGGTCAAGGACAGAGGCAGACAGAAGCACACAGATGGCTGGGGCTGTGGGTCCTCCCTGCTCCAAGGTTGAGGCTTAGTGCAGTTTCCATTTAAGAGTAGCTGGATAGCATCTTGCTGATGGCTTGGAGGCAGAATCCTGGAATGGCTCAGGTTGGAAGGGATCTCAGAGATCATCTATTCCAACTCCCTTGCCATGGGCAGGGATGCCTCTCAACTGGACTTGGTTGGCCCAAGGTCTCATCCAACCCAACGCTGAACACCTCCAGGGAGGAGGCATCCACAGCCTCCCTGGGCAACCTGTGCCAGTGTCTCACCACCCTCATACTGAAGAGCTTCTTCCTAAGGTTCAGCCTAAAACTACTCTCCCTCAGCTTCAAACCATTCCCCCTTGTCCTATTGCTGGACACCTTTATGGAAAGTCCTTCTGCAGCCTTCCTGTAGGATCCCTTCAGCTATTGGAAGGCAGCTCTGAGGTCTCCTAGGAGACTTCTCTTCTGCAGTCTGAAAAACCCCAACTCCCTCAGCCTATCCTCATAGCAGAAGTGCATCAAGGTTGGAAAAAGCCTCTAAGATCATTGAGTCCAACCATCAACCCAACACCACCATGGCCATTAAACCCTGTCCTCAAGTGCCATCTCCACACCTTTCTTGAACACCTCCAGGGATGGTGCCACCACCACCTCCCTGGGCAGCCTGTTCCAGTGCCTGACCACCCTTGCAGCAAAGAAATTCTCCTGATTCATTAAAATGTTCACATTTAAATAAAAGCAGTGTTTAACCTTGAAGGCTCCCTTACTCATTTAGATCTCTTTTTTTATCCCCTAACAAGCGTGGGCTGCTTAGGTGAAGTTTCCACATGCCTGCTGTGTTCAGAGGTGTTGGGCAGTGTGTTGGGTTTCTTGGATTCTTGCAGCAGAGGGTTTCTGTTCCTCTGTGAACTCCCTAAACAGGGGCTTGCATTTGCTCACACAGCTGCTGTGCTGGGGTTCTTTAATCTGCTGCCACAAAGCACTAAACTAGGCAGAGAGGAGACCTCAAAACCCTTTCTGTGGTGCTGTCATTGCAAAGATGAAACAGCAGGTTGGTGAATTGCTTGGTATTTCCCAGGAGTTGCCCTCTGCTAGTTCCACTACTGAGATGCTTAAATCAAAAGCCAAACGTTTGCATTTTTAATCTTTGGGCTTTTCTTTGCAAGGCTCTTGAGTTATTTTTAGCTGCAGCTCCCTGCCAAAAGCTTCGTCCCTTTCCTTTTGGATCTTGGGTTGATGAATCCCCACTAGTTATGATGTCATTGCAGAGTGTGAAGTGACAGAAACAGGAGGGAAAAAAAAAAACCCAAACCTCAAACCCCTGGTCCATGCCATCTGTCACAATAAAAGTGATGCACTCCTGGCAGATTCCAAGCGGATTGGGATTGCATAGTCACTGCAGAAGCTGCTCTCTGCTTGCACTGGTGGCAACCTCCAGCAGAAAGCCTTTCATCACCAAGTTCTCTGTATGGTTTTGGACTTGGCAGGACCTGTTGTCTGGGCTGAGTTAGGTAGTAAGGGAGCTTCTGTTGGTGTTTAATGCCTTCCCATTCATAGTGGGGACTAGTAACTTGCAAAAAGAGTCCTAGAGGAATCACAGAGTGGCTTAGGTTGGAAGGGATCTCACACATCATCTACTCCAACCTCCCCACCAAGGCCAGGGATGTCTCTCAACTAGACTTGGTTGCCCAAGACCTTATACAACTTGGCCTTAAGCACCTTCAGGGAGGGGACACCCACAACCTCTCTGGACAACCTGTTCCACAGTCTAACCACACTTGTGCTGGAGAGCTTCCTCCTAAGCTCCAGTCTAACTCTGCTTGCCCTCAGCTTCAAACCATTCCTCCTTGTCCTGTCTCTAGACTTAGTCTCTAAGTCCCTCTGCAGCCCTCCTGCAAGATCCCTTCAGATACTGGAAGGCAGCTCTGTGGTTTCCCCAGGAGTCATCTCTTCTCCAGGCTGAACATCCCCAGCTCCTTCAGCCTATCCTCATAGCAGAACTGCTCCAGCCCTTGGATCACCCTTGTGGCCTTCTGGACTCACTCCAGCAGCTCTGTGTCCTTCTTATGCTGGGGATCCCAGATCTGGGCACAGTACTTGAGGTGGGGTCTCAGCAGGACAGAGTCAAGGGGCAGAATCTCCTCCTCTTGCCCTGGCTGCAGCCCAGCACACAGCTGCCTGCTGGGCTGCAGGAGGGCACTGCTGGCTCATGGGGAGCTGCTCAGCAACACTTCCAAGTCTTTTCCTGCAGGGCTACTCTCAACTCTACCTGAATTAGTATCATTTACCAATACCAAACACTGGCTGCTTTGTGCTAGTAGCCAGACAATAACTACAGCCTGAATTAGAGAGGGGCAGCTTTGCTTTAATCTGCTAAATATTTCTCTGCAAAGGTGAAATGCAGAGTGTTGATTCAGACCTGTGGTCTGAGTTCCTGGGGGAGATACCAGCTTTTGGATGTGGCTATTTTCTGTGCACGATGTATCAAAGCCCTTGCTGGAGAAATTTAACTTGATGTCTGTTCAGTTTTGCACAGCCAGATCACCTCTGCTGTGAGGATGGGCTGGAGGAGCTGAAGTTGTTCACCTTGGAGAAGACTCTGGGGAGAACCTCAGAGCTGCTTTCCGGTAGCTGAAGGGATCCTGCAGGAAGGCTGCAGAGAGACTTTGCATGAGGGTATGTAGAGACAGGGCAAGGGAGAATGGTTTGAATCTGAGGGAGTGCAGGGTTAGACTGGAGCTGAGGAAGTTGTTCTTCAGTATGAGGGGTGGGGAGACTGTGGAACAGGTTGCCCAGGGAGGTTGTGGCTGCCTCCTCCCTGGAGGTATTCAAGGTCAGGTTGTATGAGGCCATGAGCAACAAAGTGCAGTTGAAAGGTGTCCCTGCCCATGGCAGGAATGTTGGAGTAGATTAGCTCTGAGATCCTTTCCAACCTGAGCTATTCTATGATTCTGTCACACAGACATAGGGAAACCCTTCTAGAGTGGATCCAAGAGCCAAACTGAGCACCTTAGGCTGTGTTATTGTCTCAGCCAAAGTGCAGTTCTAAGATCAGGGGATGGCTCTCGGTGCTCCTTCACCTCCCTCAGCATTGCTGCCTCTCAGGGAGAAGGGAAAGTGAGAGGCTGTTGAGGGTGGACCTCATGGTGGAAACCAATTATTAGTCTTGAGTGGAGCAGGATGCTCACAGCTCCCATTTGGACTGCTGGGATAAGATTAAGTGCTTCTAAGTGGTTGGAGTTGCAGGGTTTCAAGTAACTGCTTAATTTCTAGAGTCTTTAAGTAGATCCTCATAGCTTCAGCATTGGAAATGTCAAACAGTGGAGAAGGTTTTTGGTAGTTTTTTCTTTTTTTCCTTGGTAGCCAGTCAAAAAAGTTGATATTTTGTGATTGCAATGCATTCATAAGATCATTTTGGTTAGGAAGGACTTTACAGACTGAGTCCAACCATTCTGTAACTCTCCCAAGGCTGGTGCTAAACCATGTCCCTCAGTACCATGTCTCTGCAGCTTCTAAACCTCTCTGGGGCTGGGGATTCAACCACCTCCCTGGGCAGCCTGTTCCAGGGTTTGACAACCCTTTCAGTGGAGAAGTTTCTTCTCATGTCCAACCTAAACCTCTCCTGCTGCAACTGGAGGCCATTTCCTCTTGTCCCATCACTTGTTCCTAGGGAGAGGAGACCAACCCCCACCTCACTCCAGCCTCCTTTTAGGGAGGAGAGAGACCCAGAAGATCTCCCTACAACCTGTTTTTCTCCAGGCTGAACAACCTCAGCTGCTCCTCACCAGCCCTGTTCTCCAGACCTTTTGCTAGCTTCATTGCCCTTCTTTGGACCCACTCCAGTACCTCAGTGTCCTTTCTGGAGCAAGGGCCCCAAAACTGATCCCAGTACTCAAGGTGTGGCCTCACCACTGCTGAGTACAGGTGAACAAATCCCTTCCCTGCCCTGCTGGCCACACCATCACTGACCCAGGTATTGATGTGATGGAGCTCAGCCTACAGACAATCCTGTGGACTTACCTGGCCAAGAGCTAGACCCCAGAAAGGGCCAAGTGAATTCTTTTCAGAGGTCACAGGCTGAGGGGAGGCTGCTCTGTAGCTGTGTGCAGCCCAGGACAGAGCATCATGTACCAGCTAAGCAGACTCACTGGAGGTTTTAAAACTAGAGGAAAAAAAAAAAGCCATGTGGCTGCCTCTGTCACTCCTGATGAATGCTGTCTTGGCCAAATTGCATCAATGCTTGCTCTGCACCAAAGCTGCTCAGCATGTGGACATTCTCTTTAGGGCAGCAGCTGCCTCCTCGGAAGCAATTTCCCACTAAGGAAGGCAGGAGATGGATGGGCTGCCAGAGAGCAGCCTGGATGGCAAGTCCATAGCTGGCTCTGTGCTCTGAAACACAGCTTGGGACTTGCTCTCTTCCCTCACCTTCAGCCTACCTGCTTATGGTTTTGGTTTTTTCTCTCTCCTCTCATTGCACGTGCAGGACATAAAGATGCACAGAATGGTTTGGATTGGAAGGGACCTTCAAGACCATCCAGTTCCAACCCCCCTGCCCTGGGCAGGGACACCTCCCACTAGCCCAGGTTGCTCAAGGCCTCATCCAAGCTGCTCATAAACACCTTCAGGAAGAGGATATCCATGACCTGTCTGGGCAACCTGTTCCAGTGTCTACCCACTCTCTCTGTAAAGAATTGCTTCCTAATCTTCAGTCTCAATCTGACCTCCTCAAGCTTCAATCCATTGTCCCTTGTCCTGGCACTCCCAGCCCTTGTCAAAAGTCCCTCCTCAGCTCTTCTGTAGCCTCCTTCAGGTACTGGAAGGCTGCTATAAGGTCTACCTGGAGCCCTCTCTTGGATGAGGTGTCCCTGAGGCTGAACAGATTCAGATTACATCAAGTTGGAAGGGACCCTCAAGGGTCATCTTGTCCAACCCTCCCTACAGTGAGCAGGGACACCTCCAACTAGATCAGGCTACCCACCTTGAAGTGCTTTTATCTCCTTCTCCACCAGGTCCTTCACACAGCAACATGGCTGTGAGTAGGACAGAGGAGCAGAGCTGGATTCCTCATGCAGCAGGGTTGTTAGGATGGGAGGAAACCTCTCAGATGTCCTTAAATGCCAAGTCCACACTACAGACAAAAGGCATTTTCAAGTTGAGGCTGAAATTCCTAGCTCTGGATGGATTTGTTGCGCTCAATTATCTGGGGCAAGCTTTTGCAACTTGCTTCCCATGGGGATTAGCCTGATGAGAAGAACCTTTCTCCAGCAGAACCATATGGGAGGTTTTCCACAGGCCATCTCTAGCATGTTAATTCCCTCTTTCATTGCAGACTACTGGCTAGAATGCATCATTGCAGTCCTTTTGTGCCAGATACTGGTGCATTTCAGGAGCTTTGCTGCTCTGAGGTGCCCAGTGCCATATTTTTTTTTTTTTTCAGTCAAAGAGCTTCCCTGATGGCTTCAGAGAAGAGTGTTGTGAAGAAGGCTTTTTAGCCTGCAAGCTTCATCTGTGCTCTAGAAGAGAAGGAGCAAGGAGAACCTGGCTTGCTCCCTGTTGTCTAAGTGGCTGATCACATTCCTCGCACTGCTCTGTTATTTTATTTAATAGTCTGTGATTATTAACTTGATTTTGATCACAGAACTCATGGCATAACAAACATTTCAGCACAGCTGGCAGCAGAGTTAACTGCCTGAGATGGGTTTAATGTGACCAGCTGTTTGGAGCTCAACGTGCAGCAGCAATTCCCCTGCTGTTGACTTGGAGGTGCATTGCCACTTAATTATTTCAAGAGGATGCTGCTGACCTGCCTCTGAGCTGCTTCTTGTGCCCTGACAGGGGTCTGGTAGATACTCACTCTTCCTAGCAGCTAACATTAAATACTTCAGATCCAAGCAAAGCACAGAGCTTTTTGTTTGGCAATATTTGCCTTAGAATGACTTCTGTGCTTTGCAATATCTCATCAAACACATCCTTGA
Organism: Ramphastos sulfuratus; assembly: GCA_013399055.1. Lineage (NCBI taxonomy): Eukaryota > Metazoa > Chordata > Aves > Piciformes > Ramphastidae > Ramphastos > Ramphastos sulfuratus. Next base: position 68,172 of record WBNM01011259.1, on the reverse strand, counting down.
GCAGCATCTATCTAACAATATGTCTCCATCACATCCAGGCTAGTGTGTGTGTGTGTGTGTGTGTGTTTTGTTGTTTTGTTTTTTTTTTTCCACTGAGAAAGAGGATCAAAATAGTCATTAAGCTGCAAAACACACCACATGCCATGTGAACTATCAAATCAGGATAGAGCCAGACTGAACGTGCTGGAGTGGTGCAGCCTGTTGGAATGCATCAAGATGTGAATGTCTTTAACTGGAGCCAAACTTCAGAGGCTCCTCTTGCAAGAAGATGAAGCTGGGGCTGGGTTTGCATATGGAAATACTCAACTTGCTGTTGGGCAGACTCATTTTTTTGCTTTTGTTCTCTCTGCTGTCTGTGAAGGGGCAGTTGGTCCTCTGTGCAACACCCTGGCTACTGAGTGAAACTTGAAATCATAGAATGGGAAGGTTGGAAGGGACCTCAAAGCTCAGCCAGTTCCAACTCCCTGCCATAGGCAGGGACACCTCCCACGAGCAAAGGTCACTCAAGGCCTCGTCCAACCTGGCCTTGAACACCTCCAGGGAGGGAGCAGCCACAACCTCCCTGGGCAACCTGTGCCAGTGTCTCACCACCCTCACTGCAAAGAACTTCCTCCTAACATCCAGTTTCAATCTCCCCTCTGCCAGTTCAAACCCATTGCCCCTTGTCCTGTCATTGCAAGTTCTTGTCAATAGTCCCTCCCCAGCCTTCCTGTAGCCCCCTTCAGATACTGGAAGGCTACTCTAAAGTCTCTTGGAAGCCTTCTCTTCTCCAGGCTGTACAGCCCCAACTCTCTCAGCCTATCCTCAGAGCAGAGCTGCTGCAGCCTTCTGAGCATCTTGGTGGCCTCCTCTGGACTGGCTCCAACAGTTCCATGTCCTTCCTGTGCTGGGGGCTCCAGAACTGGAAATCATAGAATGATCAAGCTGTTTGGGTTGGAAAAACCCTCTAAGATCAAGTGCAACCATCAGCCCAACACCACCATGACCATCAAACCATGTCCCCAAATGCCATGTGAATACCTCCATTGAAAGTGGCTCCACCACCTCCCTGGATAGCCTGTTCCAATGCCTGACCACTCTTGCAGCAAAGGGATTGTTCCTAATCTCCAACCTAACCCTCCCCTGGCAGTTTCAGGCTGTTTCCTCTCCTTTTACCTGATATTAAGGAGAAGAGCCCAACCCCCACCTCACTGCAGCCTCCTTTCAGGTAGCTGTAGAGAGCAATGAGGTCTGCCCTCAGCCTCCAGGCTGACCAACCCCAGTTCCTTCAGCTGCTCCTCTCCAGCCCCTTTAGCAGCTTTGTTGCCCTTCTCTGCACCCCCTCCAGCCCCTCAATGTCCTTCTTGGAGGGAGAGGCCCGAAGCTGAAGCCAGTAGCCAAGGTGCTGACCTCAGCAACGCTGAGTAGAGAAGGACAATCCCTGCCCTGCTCCTGCTGGCCACACCATTGCTGAAGCAAGGCAAGATGCTGCTGGCCTTTTTGGCTGCTTGGACCCCACCTTGCCTGATCTTCCCCCTCAGTCAGTCAGCATCCCTAGGGCCTTTTCCACCAGGTAACTTCCCAGCTGCTCTGCCCCAAGCCTTAGCAATATTTGCTGGAGTGACAGAATTAACTCAGGGAGCAAAGAGTGGCCCCAAAGCAAAAGGGGGGCCACTGTTACTGCTGTTCCTGTTACTGCTGCCTCTCTGGGCTAATATTTGCATCTCTTACTGCTGAAGTGTGGCAGTGCAGCCAGCTCCTAATGAAGCTGTGCAGCTGGATGGTCTTTGCTGTCCAGGCTTTAAATTGCCACACAGCCTAAACACTCCTGAATTCATTTTGTGCCACTTAACCTAACCTGTTCTCCTCAAACTGCTATTGCAATCAGACACCTCTGGGCAACCTGATCCAGTCCAGGATGCCCCTGCTTACTGGACTAGATGACCTTTGGAGGTCACTGCTCAACCCAGACCATGTATGATTCTGTACCAAAGTTTTCAGAGTCTTTTGAATGGTTTTAGCCTCATAACACAAATTCATCTGGTGCTGGTTCACTGCTGTGGGGGCTAACTGAGGACTGCAGGGAGAGGCAGCCTCAAAGATAATTAAGACATAGTGTGTTAAGGAGCTTGTCTGGGGGCTCTCGATGACTTAATTTGTTTCAGATGTCCAAAATGAGGATTTGAGGATGAGATTAGCCTTAGTGGGCTATGTCTGGAGTTAACTAGTGAAAAACAAACCCACTTCTCCCCGAGGTTTGAACTTTATGCAACATTTTCATCCTTTGACTTTGAGAAAGCTTTATTGGAAGTACTGAGCCTATGGCTAGGAAAATGATGAGTGGCCTATTGCATCAATACACAAATCAATCCCCTCCCTGCCCCAATCCCCAGCCCAGTGATGGGATGTAAATGTTAAGTCAGCATTGCCACTGCTCTCCCTGCCTGCTTGTAGGGTCTGGGAAAGGAAAACTTGTGTGTGGTGGCTCCCCACTTGTTTATTTCTTGCTCAAGTGTGTGTCAGCTTGGACAAGAGCATTTGAACAGACAAAAATGCTTCTTAGGGAAGAAGTAAACAGTCACCCTCTTCTCCTGTCTGATAGCCTTTTCCAAACAGGAGAATAAGGGATTATTTGCCATCACACATGAGCAGACAGTGTGAGCTTGCAGCCCAGAGGGCCAATGGCATCCTGGGCTGCATCACAAGATGCTTGGCCAGCAGATCCAGAGAGGTGATTCTGCCACTCTGCCCTGCTCTGGTAAGACCTCACCTGGAGTATTGCATCCAGCTCTGGAGCTCTCAATGCAGGAAGGACATGGACATGATGAAGCAGCTCCAGAGGAGGGCCATGAGAATGGTCAGGGGGTTGGAGCAGCTCTGCTATGAGGGCAGGCTGAGGGAGCTGGGGGTGTTTGGCTTGGAGAAGAAGAGGCTCCAGGGAGACTTCAGAGAAACCTTTTGGTACCTGGAGGGGGCTACAAGAAGGCTGCAGAGGGATTCTTTGCAAAGGCCTGCAGGGACAGGATGAGAAGCAATGGTTTGAAATGAGAGATTTAGATTGGATGTTGGGAACAAGTTCTTTAGCATGAAGGTGCTGGAACACTGCAACAGGTTGCCTAGGGAGGTGTTTGAGACCCCATCCCTGGAGATACTCAAGGTCAGGCTCAACAGGGCTCTGAACAACCTGATCTAGTGAGGATGTCCCTGCTGACTGCAGGGCTGCTGAACTGGATGACCTTTGGAGATCCCTTCCAACCCAAACCATTCTATGATCTTGCAAGTTTTTCTCTACTGCAGCTGGAGAATAGAGGGGAGGAAAAAAAAAAAAAAAAAAAAACAGTTTTACTTTGTGAAGATGGACAGCCTGGAGAAGTGGTTTTAAAGACATAAATAGTATCTTTCAGCAACCTTGAAGAAGAATTGGTGGTGAGGTGCTGGGAGTTGTTGATGTATATGGCCTCTCTAAAGCGTAACTCGATTGTCTGAAGCTGTTCTGCCTGCTCTTCCTCCAGCAGCAATCTCCCTGGCTGCTGCAGAGCAGGCAGTTTGTGCTTCCACCCTGGTAATAAAGCTTTCAGCTCCTGATGGCTTTGTGCTTCCAAGCTCTTATGGAAGTGTCACATTGCTTAAAGCTCATCAAAGGGGCTGCCCGTTGGGGCGCGCAGTGCGGCTGAGAGCTCCTCCAGAGCTCTGGGGTTTGGGCTTGTTCAGTCTGAGAAGAGAAGGCTCCAGGGAGAACTTCTGGTGGACTTTCAGTGCTTAAAGGAGCTGATCAGAAAGTCTGGGGACAGGCTTCTCAGCAGGGCCTGTTGAGACAGGACAAGGGGTGATGGTTTGAGCTAAAAGAGGGAGTTTTAGGTTGGAGAGAAGGAAGATGGGATGAGAGGAAATGGCCTCAAGTTGTACCAGCTCTCTTCTCCTTAGTGTCAGGTAATAGGAGAGGAAATGGCCTGAAATTGTGCTGGGAGCGATTAGGTTGGAGATTAGGAACAATTCCTTTGCTGCAAGAGTGGTCAGGGATTGGAACAGGCTGCCCAGGGAGGTGGTGAAGTCCTCATCCCTGGAGGTGTTCAAGAAACCTGTGGATTCAGCACTGTGGGACGTGGCCTAGTGGCCATGGTGGTGCTGGGTGGGTGGTTGGACTTGATGCTCTTAGAGGACTTAATGATTTTGTGATTCTTTGAAGAGTAGTAAGACCCTGGGTAGGTGTGCCAGAGGGATGATAGATCCTCCATTCGTGGAACCATCCCAGGTCAGGTTGTTTGGGGCTCTGAGCATCCTGCTCTGGTTGAGGATCTCCCTGCTGACTGCAGGGGGGGTTGGACTAGATAACAATGAAAGGTCCCTTCCCACCCAAACCATTCTGTGACTCTTCCAGCAATCTAATGTTCATTAGATTCAGCTAAGTGGACAGGAAAGAAGGAAGCCCTGTTTTCTGTCCCTTCTCTCCTTGAAAACTTCCAGCAAATGCTGAAGGACACCTGAAGGAAATAGGCATGAGGGCAGCAGAACTGGATGCAGTGCTCCAGGTGGGCTCTCATGAGGGCAAAATGGAGGAGCAGAATCACCTCCCTCCTCCTGCTGGTCACACTTTATTTGAGGTTCTAGGCTAGCTTCTGTGGAACCAGTTTTGCATTCTGGATCAGCAAACTCAGTAAAGGAGATCTCAACCTGACCAGCTTTAGGCTGTGCTATAAATTACCACATCATTTTCTAACAGCATCAGTCAGTTCTTCTCAGTGGGGTCTATTGCTTCCCTTAAAGGAACTGCTTAATACACCCATTAGAGTTCTGGACTCATGGCCTAGCTATGATATGATGCTGTGACTATTAAACCCCCAGCTGACAAATTAATGCTTCAGAAATAAAATGCTACTAAATTAGCTGAGGATTGCTTTTATAGGGTAAAGAATGGAAAGCCATTAAGCCATTACTGAGGTCCTTCCTTCACTTCCTCTGACCCTGGTGGTGACAAAACTTTAGAGGTACTTCAAAAGGCATTTTGTCATTTGACCTCTCTTGTGTCAGATTGCTAAATCTGGATGTTAGAGCTCCAGGGAGTAGATAGAATCACAGAATGGAAGGCACCTCTGAAGATGGAGTCCAGTCCCCCTGCCAGAGCTGCATCACCTCGAGCAGATCACACAGGAACACATCCAGGTGGGGCTTGAAAGTCTTCAGAGATGGAAACTCCACAACCTCTCTGGGCAGCCTGCTCCAGGGCTCTGCCATTCTCAAAGTCAAGAAGTTCCTTCTCATGTCCTCCTTTTATCCTCTGAAAGAAGGGAGCAAATGGTGAGAGTTAAACCTCAGTTGTGTTGCTAGTACTGGGATTCTTCTCTGAGACGTTTGGCTGTTGGGTGACAAACTTCAAAATAAACAAGGATGGCTTTTGCCATCTGATTCTTGGCAGGAGGAAGTGTTGCTCCAAGCCATCTTCCCACACTTCAGCCTCTTTGCTAATTCAGTCAGGTTGTGCTTGTTGTTCTTTATCCTGCTCTTGCTTGCTCACCTCCAGCTTGGTAGAAAGAAACTNGTTTTGCATTCTGGATCAGCAAACTCAGTAAAGGAGATCTCAACCTGACCAGCTTTAGGCTGTGCTATAAATTACCACATCATTTTCTAACAGCATCAGTCAGTTCTTCTCAGTGGGGTCTATTGCTTCCCTTAAAGGAACTGCTTAATACACCCATTAGAGTTCTGGACTCATGGCCTAGCTATGATATGATGCTGTGACTATTAAACCCCCAGCTGACAAATTAATGCTTCAGAAATAAAATGCTACTAAATTAGCTGAGGATTGCTTTTATAGGGTAAAGAATGGAAAGCCATTAAGCCATTACTGAGGTCCTTCCTTCACTTCCTCTGACCCTGGTGGTGACAAAACTTTAGAGGTACTTCAAAAGGCATTTTGTCATTTGACCTCTCTTGTGTCAGATTGCTAAATCTGGATGTTAGAGCTCCAGGGAGTAGATAGAATCACAGAATGGAAGGCACCTCTGAAGATGGAGTCCAGTCCCCCTGCCAGAGCTGCATCACCTCGAGCAGATCACACAGGAACACATCCAGGTGGGGCTTGAAAGTCTTCAGAGATGGAAACTCCACAACCTCTCTGGGCAGCCTGCTCCAGGGCTCTGCCATTCTCAAAGTCAAGAAGTTCTTTCTCATGTCCTCCTTTTATCCTCTGAAAGAAGGGAGCAAATGGTGAGAGTTAAACCTCAGTTGTGTTGCTAGTACTGGGATTCTTCTCTGAGACGTTTGGCTGTTGGGTGACAAACTTCAAAATAAACAAGGATGGCTTTTGCCATCTGATTCTTGGCAGGAGGAAGTGTTGCACCAAGCCATCTTCCCACACTTCAGCCTCTTTGCTAATTCAGTCAGGTTGTGCTTGTTGTTCTTTATCCTGCTCTTGCTTGCTCACCTCCAGCTTGGTAGAAAGAAACTGGCAGCCTTGCATCAGTTTTATTGCTGTGTTACTGGCGTGGAAAATAGCTGCAGTTGGGAAGCTGAAGGAGCTTTTTTTTGTGAGAATTTGAGGTGGCTTTGCTAAATTAATTTTCTTGTGTTTACTTTTTTTTAGCCAGAAGTGGTAGGAACCCTCTCCTAAGGAGCAGCGAACTGCAAACTAATCTTTCTTGGGGTGATGTTTATGTTGAATTTCTCTATAATAAGAAAAAAATACATTTACTGTAGCTGAATAAACTTGCAAGGTGGAGAATCTTGAAACAGCAAAATGTCTTTTAAAGCACTGATTTCTTTGTCTCTAGATGATGAAGGTTCTTGTAAGGTTTTTGTTTTGTGAGCAGTGCTGTGGAGGTGCTGCCTGAAAGATCATAGAATGATTGAATGGTTTGGGTTGAAGAAGACCTCCAGAAGTCATCCAGTCCAAGCCCCCTGCACTCAGCAGGGACATCCTCCACTGGATCAGGTTGCTCAGAGACTTTTTGAACCTGACCTTGAATATCTCCAGGGATGAAGCTTCAAACACCTCCCTGGGCAACCTGTTACAGTGTTCCACCACCCTCATGCTGAAGAACTTGTGCCCAATATCCAGTCTAAATCTGCTTTCATTTCAAACCATTGCTCCTCATCCTGTCCCTGCAGGCCTTTGCAAGCAGTCCCTCTGCAGCCTTCTTGCAGCCCCCTTCAGGTACTAGAAGGCTGCTCTAAGGTTTCCCTGGAGCCTTCTCCAGGCTGAACACCCCCAGCTCCCTCAGCCTGTCCTTGTGGCAGAGCTGCTCCAACCCTCTGCTCATTTTCATGGACATCTCAGGTCCATGTCCTTCCTCTGTCAAGGGCTTCAGAGCTGGACACAGTGCTCCAGGTGAGATCTTACCAGATCTGGTGGCCAAGCTTCTTTTGATGCAGCTTAAGATGCTCCATAACAAGTGAGCAGCAGTTCCCAGAATAAGTAACAGGAGGAGGTGTGGGGGGAGATGTTTATGGTTTAAAATCCTAATTTGCACTATCTCCTAAATATATTTAATAAGAGCTGTAGGGAGTGAAGTTCCCCATTCTTGGTAGCATCTGCTGACTATTTTCAGAGACCTGAGACTTCTGGAAGGAACCTGTGCTTTGAATAGAGCTTTCAACATTTTAAATAGAAACATTTCCTCACTTTGGACCCTGACAACAGCAAGGCTGTTCCATCCTTTTCCTAGTGACATTAATTTTGGTCTCAATCACCATGTCCTTGGCCAAGCTCTGGGAGCAGCAGTGAAGATGAAAGCAGCCCTGTGTTTTAGCTGTGGCTTTCTTCTTTTCCAAGCTGGTCCATTGGCCTGGGTTGCAAAGCCAAGAACTTCATCTTGTGGCTTCCTCTTCCAGATTTGAAGCTCAATCTGGATGGTTTGAAGGGCACAATGAATTTGTTTGGTGGGGATCTTCAGCATGACCCTGCTGGCAGTTGGAGCAATGCCTTCTGAATTCTTCCCTGTCTGCTCTGGGGAGGTTCATGACCAGCCCAGCTGCAGGACTTTAAGCTACCAAATGAGTATTTTTGCAGCTTCTTCGTAGCAACATATTTCTGCAGAGAAATAGCTGAACTGTGATACTGAACAACATCTCTCAGCCTGGAGAAGAGCAGGCTCCAGGGAGACCTTAGAGCAGCCTTCCAGTACCTGAAGGGAGCTAGAGGAGAGCTGGGGAGGGACTTTTGAAAAGGTCTGGGAGTGGCAGGATGAGGCTGGATGAGAGGAGATTTAGACTAGAGATGAGGAAGAAATTCTTGAGGGTGAGGGTGGTGAGGCACTGGAACAGGCTGCTCCCAGGGAGGCTGTGGATGCCTCCTCCTTGCAGGTGTGCAAGGCCTGGAGTAAACTGGGCTAGTGGGAGGTGTCTCTGCCCATGGCAGGGGTGTTGGAACTGGATGATCTATAAGGTCCCTTTCTAACTCAAACCATTCTGTGAATCTGTGAACCTCAGAAGGGAGAGAAACTTGATCTCTTGAAACCCAGCTGCATTCCAGGCTGCATTCCCACGAGTTATCTTCCCTTTATCTTGCATTTTTCTTCAGGTATTTTTTCCTTGCCATTACAAATTCTTGCTGCTCTGTTAAAATGTGCCCTTTTCACTGCTTGCTTGCTTTTGGCTAGTTGTTTGTCAGATAAAAAACAGTATCTGAGGGTGACTGGAGTGGTTAGATGCATGGTTAGACAGTAACCACAGGTTCCTGCAGCAGTCTCTGCACTGCAGGCTTTCATGTGAAGCTGCCAGTGAGAGTTTTGTACCTCTCTGGAATGTTAAATCAGTTTGAATCAATGCTAAAGGTTTGATTTTTGTGCCTGCCTGATGTTAATAAATGTTTCTCCAGCTCTGCTTTCTGCCACTTTTGTCCACTCAGAAAGGAAGTGGGCAAGCTGTCTGCATGGGAGTTGGGATGGTTTAGGGCAGAAGTTGGTTTTGCTGCCAAACAAATTGCTTTGAAGTGATGAAGGATTTTTGTGCTTCCCTGTGTGTATGGGATCTCTGTATCCTGGTAATGGAATCACTGTGGTTGGACAGGACCTTTTGGACCATCAAGGCCAACCATTATCAAATGCTCCCAGGGCCACTGCTGCACCATGGCCATGATGATGCTCACTGACTCTTAGGTAACTAAACTGCCTTTAAAATGGGATTGTTTTTGAACCATGTGATGAAGTAAACTCCAGAACAGCATCATCATGCTACTGCTCCATGTGTATGCTGTTGGCAGGGAAGCCTTCCTGCTGGGAGCAGTTCATGTTAACAGGGAGCATGGCTAGCAGGGCAGGAGAGATGATGCTTCCTCTTTGCTCACCTCAAATACTGCCTCCAGTCCTGGTGTCTCCAGCAGAAGAAGGACACAGAGCTGCTGGAGTGAGTCCAGAGGAGGCCACAAAGATGAGCCAAGGGCTGGAGCAGCTCTGCTGTGAGGATAGGCTGAGGGAGCTGAAGAAGAGAGGACTCCAGGGGGACCTTAGAGCTGCCTTCCAATACCTGAAAGGGACCTAGAGGAAGGCTGCAGAGGGACTTTTCATGAGGGTGTCTAGAGACAGGACAAGGGGGAATGGTTGAAGCTGAGGGGGTAAGTTTAGACTGGATCTTAGGAAGAAGTTCTTCACTACGAGGGTGGTGTGAGAGAGGTTGCCCAGAGAGGTTGTGGATGTCCCCTCCCTGGAGGTGTTCAAGGCCAGATTGGATGAGGCCTTGGGCAACCAAGTCCAGTTGAGAGGTGTCCCTGCCCATGGCAGAGGGGTTGGAGTAGATGATCTGTGAGATCCAACCTAAGCCATTTGTGATTTAACAGGCATCTCAGTTATGAAGGTTAGATCTGGAATGAGGGTCAAATGTTTTTTTCCTTAGCAGAGTGAAAGGCTACTAAATCATGGCTACTTTCCTACCTTGTGTTTGGATCTCCCCTCCAATTGTCCAGCAAGCCAAAACCCCCCCCTGTGGCTTTCCCCTTCGCTTAGATCTTCAGTGCCCATGAAATCATGAGCTTACACTGAAGGTTTCTCACTTGCTGGCTGGTTGCTGGAACATCTTGAGGCTCTGTGCTTCAGATGCCCAAATAATTCATGTGGGAAAGCAGTAATTAGTCTTGCTGTGGGAGGCAGAATGATGACACAGATTGGAGCGATGAGAGGGGCTGAGGATTAAAGGGGCTGAGCCCACTGATGGGTGACCTTAGGCAAGTCACTTGACTTTGTGCCTTTGTTTAGCCCAGTAATAAATAGGTCTGGCTCCCTGTGCTGGAATGTGACTTAGAATCGCTCCATTAAAAAAGGTACTTTAAATAGCTGGGGTTTGGCTGAAAGGGGAAGGCAGGAGCCTGGTGTGCAGCGTGAAGTGTTCCTTGTGTCCTTGTGGAAGGCAGCCTGGCTGGTTTAAGCTTAGCTGGACCTGCCTGTGCACTCTGGAAGGCTTAGTAAAGGCAACCTACCTCTTTCCTCCTTCCTACCTCTTCTCTCCCCCTTATTTTCAGGGTGGTTTTTGTGGTGACCTGTTCCAGTCCCAGGCGTTGCATGCGAGCTTGCAGTTCTGCAAGCTTGAAGCTCATCAATCAGGGTTTTAAAGGACACTTGGGAGTCCACTAACATTTGTACAGGGAATGTTCCAACCGAGTTGTTCTGAACTTTGTCTCTTGTGGGGGTAGAAGAGAGGATGCCAAAGGCAACCCGTGTTACACAAACAACTCCAGGAAGCCAGGAGTGTGCTGAATCAAGGCTTTGCTGCTGCCTGAGACCAGCCATGTGCCAGGGCTCTGCCTGCAGTGCTGCTTTCCCTATCTGAAAGTGGCAGTTGCTGAGTGCAAATGTCTGACAGGCAGATTATCTGCCCAATGACTCATGTAGGCTGGCTTTATGGAGCACGATAAACTGCAGGGAGAGGGGGAGAAATAATCTGCTGCCTCATTAACAGGGATTCCAAGGGCAAAAAGGCAGCCTGTGAGTCACAGGTAGTTGGAAATTTCCCTTTTTGCCTTATAGACAGGCAGAGGAAGGTGCAAAAGCAGCAAGGAATAAACACAATGTCTGGGTTTGGGGCTTTGTAATGATGGTCTTAGAGCGGTCTGTATTGGAAGGGACCTCCAATGATTCTATGGCTGCTGTCAGCATGTGCATGGATTATTGCCACTGAACTTCCCAGTGTTGGAGGCTGCATGTTAAACCATAAACATCTACGTATAAACTCCACCCAACCTGGCACTGCAGCTCCTGCATTTTGGTTTCTAGTTGGGCTGGGATTTGGTTTGTTTTTTTTTGTTTTTTTTTTTTTTGCTGGTGCAGGACTCTCTTCCCCCAGAAGTCACTAAAGGACAAGCAGATGAGAACTCCTCCCCTTCCAGCAAGTTAAAAGTAAGCCAAAGACTGCTTTACTGAGATTTCTGCCATTTAAATTCAAAAGCAAACCCAGGCTGGTATTATCAGCTCACACCAGATCTGCCTGCAGACAATAATTCTTCCTGTCTTGGACCCCTGCCCACGTGCATTATTGTAATTATCAGCAATTTAAAAAAAAAAAAAAAAGAAAAAAAAAAGAAAAAAAATACAAAAACCTAAAGCAATAAAGCTAGGATGAGCTGCTGGTCTGTAGATTTACTGCCTGCTGTGTCAGGCATTCATTAGCCACCTATCTGCTGAATAAAAGCAGGAAGAGAAGGACAAGAAAACAAAGCCTGAAGCACGGTTTACCAGCTCTGCTCAGGTTTACCAGTTCCAAACCTACAAGCAGGGGAGTTTTAAGTATTCTCTTCAGGGGTTCTTGGGTGTGGAGGCTCTCTGCCAGCTTTAGAATGGGAAGTGTTGGTTTCTTGGATGCTGCCTTGCCATAACTCAGTCCTCACAGAGACTGATGGCGGCACACATCAGGTGTTAAGGGCTGAGTGGCACATCGAGACCCAGGAAGGTTCATCTCTACAGTGCCAGCCCAGCTGTTCTCCTTCCAAAAGCTTCAGCATCAGATGGCAGAGGTCGAGTTTGTGACTGCGACGTCTCTTCTTGGTCCGTGTTTTGCCAAGGGCTGGCCTCTCCTTATGGAAGGAGAAACACCTCCTGAGCATCAGCTCTGCAGACAGCAGGCTGCAGCTGGGCTTTGAAGCAGTCAGGTCCCTTGCACAAATGCACTTAGTGCCAATTTTTCAGCCAAGGGTGAGAAGTTCCAGCAGTGACGCATTTCAAAGCGCCAGCCTTGGAGGGTTATGCTCACAGGAAGGCTGATAAGGTAACAAGGCTCATTTTTATATCAAAGGAGCTCTTAGAATTCCTGAGTGATCTTAAAAGGGTTCAGTTTATATCCTTCAGAGCTGTGGATATTGCACTGACATGGGAGGAGCTGCAGTGTTGTGCTCCAGATAGGAAATGTTTGGGGGAGTGCTTTAATTCCAGCAAAGTTGGCTTCTTGCTTTTCCTTTTAGCAGAGGTGGGAAACTTCATTTCCCTGGCTAGGGACTGTGCTGAACAGCGTGTTCTGAAGTCCCCCTGGGGTTGTGTTTCGTGTGCCTTCTGATTTTAATAAACACTCTTGCTTCTGAGGGGCTTCACTTAATTAAAACCAAGCAGCACGAGTGATCAATCCAAGTCCTGCCTGGCATTTTTGTGTCGGTGTAGCAGCGAATGGTTGTGGAAGACTTTCTGGGCAGGAAACCTGAGCTGACCTGCAGCTAATCTTGCAAAATGCTCTTGGTGTTTTCTCCTGAGGCAGTGAATGCCCTCAGCAGCTATTAATCTGGGTTCTCTGGCCACCAAGTCCATGCAATTTGCCACCACAGCTTTTGTTTTGTTTTGCTTTCAGCAGCTTCTAAATTCTAGAGGCTGGAGCCTCAGTTTTAAACCAGCTCAATCTTTGTGGTTTTTATCCAGCCAGGGCTGCTTGGGTATTGCAGCAAAGGAAGTCTGATGGAAAGCACAGGCAAGATGAATTTTCCTCTATTTCTCAAGCCTTGCAAGCCCTTCTGGGGCCAGCATCTATCATGGTGCTTGTGCAACAAGCAGTGGACGTGCCCAGCAGCTGATGTGCTTGCACCAAACTGTGGTGCTCTTTAATGTATATTCCTGTTTGATTTGTTTTTTCCCTTAAAAGCAATGTTCTCTTTGGCATGAAGCAAAAAAGAGAGTTGAAGATTTCCCTGCCAAGCTCTCATCCATCCTGGTTTTGCTGGATATAAAGACTCATATCCTGGCTAATCTGATCAGCTTACTGTAACGTTTGACCTCATGGAAAATTTGGAATGTGGTGAAATTGGGATGTTTTATGGCTGCCTTTGTGCTAAGCAAGGCTTTCAGGAGCTCATTTCTGTGAAATATAATGAACAGCTTCTCCTCACAAAAGAGGAACTGCAGCCACCCTTCAGTCCTGGAGTCCCCAGCAGCATGCTGAAGGTTTTCCTCAGGAGTATTCTTGATGGGGAGCTGAATAGACAATGTGCTCCATGTGCAATGGGGTGATGAGGAAGGCAAGGAAATGAGTGTGGGGTTCATTTTTATGCCTGTTTGAACCAGATCTGTAGTGTATTGCATGCAGGTAGACTAGGTAGATGTCAAAGATTCCATGGATTGTACAAGTTGATAGGAATTCCTGTATGCTGTTCCCAGCATTGAAGCAGAGGCACACTAGAGAGCAGAAAGTGTTTAAAATCACACACACACACAAAATCATCTCCTAAGAACATCATCATGTGTGCTGGGCTGCATCCAGGGGAGTGTGGCCAGCAGGGCAAGAGAGGAGATTCTGCACCTTAACTCTGTCCTGCTGAGACCAGACCTCAAATCCAGTTCTCCTGTTGGGGCACCAGAACACAGAGCTGTTGGAGTGAGTCCAGAGGAGGCCACAAAGATGAGCCAAGGGCTGGAGCACCTCTGCTGTGAGGACAGAGTGAGGGAGCTGGGGGCATTCAGCCCAGAGAAGAGAACGCTCCAGGGGCACCTTAGAGCTGATTTCCAATACCTGAAAGGCTGGAGAGGGACTTTTTTACAAGGGTATGTAGGGATGGTAGAAGGGAGAACTGGTTTGAAGCTCAGGGAAAGCAGGGTTAGACTGGATCTTAGGCAGAAATTATTCAGTATGAGGGAGGTGACATGCTGGAACAGGTTGCCCAGGAGGTTGTGGATGCCTGCTCCCTGGAGGTATTGAAGGCTGAGCTGAATGAGGCTTTGAGCAGCTGAGTCTAGTTGAGAGGCATCCCTGGCCATGGCAGGGCAGTTGGAGTAGGTGATCTCTGAACTCCCTTCCACTCTAAGCCATCCTGTGTTGATTTGTGGTGTCTATCATCTCTCTAATCTCCCATCCCTCCTTTGAGGTGGCAGATGACTTGCAGCCAGGAAAGACACAACTCTCTTTAAAGCTTTGAGAGCAGGACTCTGGGTGGGTAGAGCTCACTGATCCAACCCCCCTGTGGCAAGCTGCAGAGACCAGCAGTGCACAGAAGGCTGGATTCTTGGGCAGAGACACTTCCATCAGGGAAGAAGAGGATTTAGAGGCTTGAATTCCAGCATTTAGGGACTGTAAATCAGGCACTGCATGACAGGGTGAGGAATTTAACTGACGTTAACTGGCCAGAGATTTATGTCTTTGTGGAATCAAATACAGCTTTGGTCTTGGAAAGCAAACTGGATTGCAGAATTATACCAAAAGGCAGAGAGAATTTATCATGAAACATCTTGTAAATGCAAGTGCCAGGGAGGGGGATGATGGTTTGTGTAACAATCTTTCCCCAAAGAACACTCAGCTTGCTCTGGTGTTGTGGATCTGTAGTACCAGGACAATAGCTACCAAAATCTTGCTCACCAAGGATGTACAGGACTGGATCATAGATGCATAGAAGGGGTTGGGTTGAAAGAGGCCTTCAAGATCTTCAAACCCCTCTGCCATGGGCATCTGCTACTATTCCAGATTGCTTAAGGCCCCATCCAGCCTTGAACACCTCCAGGAGGGAGCATCCATAACCTCCCTGGGCAACCTGTGCCAGTGTCTCTCCACCCTCACTCTAAAGAATTTCTTCCTAATCTCCAGTCTCAATCCGCCCTCCCCAAGCTTCAATCCATTCCCTCTCATCCTATCACTCCCAGCCCTTGTGAAGCCCTCTCCCCAGCCTTCTTGCAGGCCCTGTTCAGTTTCTGGATGAGCTCTTCCATTATGTGTGTTGCCTCTCCTGAGCTGTCACTCTGCTTATCTCAGAGATGTAGTAGCTGCTCCCCAGCACTAAAAGAGGTGACTGCTTCCATTTATGGCTGGGAAATTCCCAAAGAAAAATGTGCTGTCAGTTTGTTCATCCCTCTGCAATGTGGACTGGCTGAAGGCTCTGAAGTGCTGAAGAGCTTAACTAAGGACATGGCTTCATCCCAGGCTTCGTGCTGCTTTACATGTTCCCCAGCTTGCCTTTTGCATGGAAATGCTCAAATGCAAACTAACCTCAGGCACCATCAGCCTGAGTGATCTGCTTTTATTTTTGAGAGGCAATCGTGGGAGGCAACAGAGAATTGCTTTGGCCCAGAAAACCTTTGTAGGTAACTTTCTTCACTGCTGCAGCAGTAATGTTGAAGGGGTTGGCTCCACTGGTACAGATGCACTTCACTGTGTTCTGTCCTTGCAAATACAATGAGCTACAAATGCTAAATTAAATCACAGAACCCCAGTGTGGTGAGTGTTGGAAGGGAGCTCTGGAGATGATCCAGTCCAACCCCCCTGTTTCAGCAGGGGCACTCAGAGCTGCCCAGGATCACAATGTCCAGGTGGGTTTGGAAACTCTCCTGAGAAGGAGACTCCACAACCTCTCTGGGCAGCCTGCTCCAGGGCTCCAGCACCCTCAAAATAAGGAAGTTCTTCTTATGTTCAAGTGGAACCTCGGGTTTGTGTTTGCATCCCCTTGTCTTGTTGGTAGGCACCACTGAGAAGAGTCTGGCCCCAGCCTCTTGCCCCCCAGCAACCCTTCAGCTCTTACCAAGCATTGCTCAGATCCCCTCTGGGGCTGCTCTTCTCCAAGCTCACCAGCCCCAGGGTTCTCAGCCCTTCCTCCTCACAGAGGTTCTCCAGGCCCCTCAGCATCTTTGTAGCTTCAGCTGGACTCTCTCCAGTAGTTCTCTGTCTCTCTTGAACCTGGGGAGCTGCAAACTGGACCCAGGATTCCAGCAGTGGCCTTTTTAGAGAGCAGACTAGAGGGGGGTCTGGATATCTGTGGCTGGAGTTGAGTTGGCACTGGTGAAGGACTGAAGCCCTTTACTCAGAAATGTTACCTAGCAGGGGTCAAAGGCTGAACTGGTGGCTAACAAAGTTCCTTAACTTGCTCAACAGTGCAATTCCAGGAAAGATTTCTCCCATTCAATTAAAAATGATGAAATCAAGCAAGCAATTGGTGTTGTTTGGGGTTCAGCCTTTAGGGGCATAGCCAAGACAACAGGCCTTGCCTGATATGCAAACTATGTGAGCAATCCGAGGAGGAGTGATACCTTCACCACCATGCTGAGCTGTCAGGCCAGAGAGACAGCAAAAATAAACAGGAGCTTGCATCGGCATGTAAATAGAGGGTGGGCATGACCTCAGCAGCTTGGTATGTGTTTGAACAGCAGCTTTGCTCATGCCAGAGCTGGTCTGAATGGATTACTTACGGATGTTTCCTCTGGGATGGAGCCTGCACCTCTCCTTACCTTATTTTGCTGCATACTTGTGAAGTTTGCTTTGAAGCAAGCAGGTTTCAAGCCCTGACAGTGTTGTTGATTTCCAAACCGCTCATAACACGCACATGGGCCAAGGGCTGGAGCATCTCTGCTGTGGGGACAGGCTGAGTGGGCTGGGGTTGTTCTGCCTGGAGAAGAGAGGGCTCCAGGGGCACCTCAGAGCTGCCTTCCCCTAGCTGAAGGGGACCTGCAGGAAGCCTGCAGAGGGACTTTTCATGAGGCTGTCCAGAGGTGGGACAGGGGGAATGGTTTGAAGCTGAGGGAGAGCAGGGTTAGAGTGGAGCTGAGGAAGAAGTTCTTCAGTATGAGGATGGTGGAGACTCTGGAATAGGCTGCCCAGGGAGGCTGTGGATGCCTCCTCTCTGGAGGTGTTCAGGGCCAACTTGGATGAGGCTTTCAGCAACCAAGTCTAGTTGAGAGGTGTCCCTGCCCATGGCAGGGAGATTGAAGTAGATGATCTCTGAGGTTCCTTCCAACTGTAGCCTTTCTATGGTGATTTTATTCTCTTTTGCTGCCCTGTTGCCTTCTTACAAGGGTTAATGCTTTGTGCATATTTGATCTTGCATTTCTTTTTTGCTCTTTTCAGCTTGATGCTTGGCTGCAGCTGCAGTGTTGTCACAAACCAAAGCTGTGCTGTGGATTCTTCCCTTTAACATGTCAGGCCTTGCACTCTCTGCAGAGTGGTTGTTGGTACCAACGTGGGGGTTGTTTGGAGAGAGATAAAAAGGCCTTCTTACAAAGTTTGTGTGTCTGTGTTTACAGAGTTGGGAAGGATCATTCCATGTTTCCCTTTTTTCTTCTGGAACAGTATGGCAGGGAGACATTAAATCTGAAGGCAGTGCTGGGGGCTTAGGGTAGTGCTGCCTGCCAGGGAAAAAGCAGCTTAGGGGCAGCGGTGCCCTGAAGCTTCTGTGTCGTGCTGCTTCTAATCTGCCTTGTCTGAAGTCGTTGAAATGGATTTCATTCCCCTAAACACCTTAAAGAGCTTTCCATTTAGGAGCTGATCTGGATTTTTTTGCCTCATACCTCTTCCTTTTTTTCCCTTTCACGGCAGCCAGCAGTTCTGCAGGGAGGAGATGTTCACCTCCCACCAGCCACTCAGTCTTTTCAAGGGAAAAAACTAAGTCTGCAATTTAATTT
Source organism: Ramphastos sulfuratus (assembly GCA_013399055.1). Classification (NCBI taxonomy): domain Eukaryota; kingdom Metazoa; phylum Chordata; class Aves; order Piciformes; family Ramphastidae; genus Ramphastos; species Ramphastos sulfuratus. Next base: position 50,419 of record WBNM01011259.1, on the reverse strand, counting down.
AATGTCTTTTTTTTTAAAAAAATCTTCTTCTGGTCAGCCAACAAGCTTTCAGAAAGGCAACCTGACCTTGTTTTCATTGATCAGTCTGCAGATTGACCCCAGTGTGGGTCAGGGTTGTTGGGTTTTTGTCTGCTGGGACAGGGTGGGAAGTGTACAGAACACACATCAGAAGCCAGGCAGCACAAATGCCCCTAGGACAGCACTGCACAGCAGGCTTTGAGGAGCTGTTTGCACAGCTATGTTCTTCTGATTCAGCAGAAGTCATCTTCATTTGTCTGTTTGGGCAGGAAGCTGAGGTGTTTCTATCCCAAGTAATTGAAGAGTTGGGGAGAAACAAATGGCTTTGAACTCTGGGCAGGATTCTTGCAGTGGGAAGCAGTTATTTTATGAGCTGTAGCAAGAACTGCTTTGTGTGGAGCCTCACAGAGGTGTTTCTGCCCAGAAGGTGTCACAGAATTGTCAGGGTTGGAAGGGACCCCAAGGACCATCTAGTTCCAACCCCCCTGCTGTGGACAGGGACACTTTCCACTGGATCAGATTGCACAGAGCCACATCCAGCCTGGCCTTAAAAACATCTCTAAGATCTTTCAAGGTCCCTCCCAACCCCTAACATTCTGTGCTAAGTTAATAGTTGTTTCTCTTCAATTATTGGCTTAAGTTTTTCAGGCAGCTCCTTTAGGCTTTGTGGACACAACCTTGAAGTGTGAATTACTCTTGGATTTGGTTTTGGTAAGCTGTTGTTGCAATATTGATTGCCAGGAGTGGCCTAAGGTTGTCATTTGGGGACTATTTCTTCATTGATAGAGCGGTCAAGCTGCTCAGGGAGGTGGTGGAGTCACCATTCCTGCTGACCTGACACTTGGAGGCATGGTTTAGTGGGCATGGAGGTGTTGGGTTGATGGTTGGACTCAGAGGTCTTTTCCAGCTTTAATGCTTCCATGATTCTCTTAAGAACAGTCTGGAAAAGCAAGCACCTTGCTGGTGAACACCTGGAGTGGGCTCACCAGTGTTAAGGAATTACTTATGCTAACTTAGGAAAGAAGTTAACAAGACTCCACTGATTCCTGGATTAAGCAGAAACTCTGTGAGAAGATGCCAGAGGGTTGCTGGAGCTGTTCTGCTTTCCATCAGGTCATGCAATCCAAGTGCTTTGTTTTTGTTTGTCTTCGCAGGCGCTCGCAGCCAATGCTGGCACAGGGTTTGCAGTGGCAGAGCCTCAGATTGCCATGTTCTGTGGGAAGCTAAATATGCATGTGAATATCCAGACTGGGAAATGGGAACCTGACACTTCTGGGACCAAGAGCTGCTTTGGAAGAAAGGAGGAGATTCTGCAGTACTGCCAGGAGGTGAGTTTTGCTGTGTGATCCTCAATATTCTCTCCTGCTAAGGAATTGGATTCCAATTTAGCCAGTCAACAGCAAATTAACCCCACAGGAGAGTGGCTTGTGTCTGAGTAGCTCAGATCTCTGAGCTGTCTTGCTGAGTTACTGCCCAGGAAGAGCAGGGAGGGCACTGCAGAGGGATTTAGGAGCTACCTCTGCTTTAGATCACTTCACACTGCCACAGAAGGTCCTTGGTCTGGAAGTCAGAGAGCTGTCTGTGTTTGCAGGGGGTTCTCCAGATGCTCTCCTCTGAGCTGGTTTATCAGCATCTGCTCCACGCTGTGCCAAATGGAACCTGCCACCTCTTCTGAGTAGAATGTGGCTGTGTTGTTCTTGGTGAGGTGTTCAGCCAAAACATTAGAAAACTATTCTCATTTCCCAGTGTTTTTAGGCTCTTTATGTTTCATTGTAAACAACATCTCCTTGCAGTGTGCTCCAGATAGACACTCATCAAGGCCAAGAGCTACAGTCTTTAATTGGCCCTCTGAGGTGACAGGCACATCAATTACCAAAAGGAAGGTATTTTTAAATGGGAAGGTGATAGAGCACACCATGTCTGGGCTGGAAAATTTTGAAGAGCTATTTTACAAGGCTGATAGAACTGGGGCTACTTTTGGTTCATGTAGTGGAAGCCTAAATTTAAGTCAGTGTCCGAACTCAAAGAGCTGGAACAGGACATGAGGATCATATTAATACATCAGAAATGGAGCAGGCCTGAGGAAACTGGAGGAGGTAGGTGAATAATAGCTTGACAAGTGACAGAGAGGCTGAAGATGGTACTGAACTCTCTTTGTTGGTGACTGCACCAGACAGGGCAGAACAGAAGAGAGAAATACTCCTCTACACCCAAAGCCAAACACCTCAGCTCAGTGCTGATGAAGGCTCTTACCCCTGACCTGTGTTTCTCCTGCTGCATGTGTGTGATGTGACTTTCCATTTCTCAAGGCCTGGGTGACAAACAACTGGGGGCTTTTTTATGTCTTCTTGTAAGCTTGATCCAGAAGAGAATCTGGTCCTCCCAGGAGGACCCAAAAGGGGCTACAGGAAAGGTGGGAAAGGACTTTTTGCAAGGACTCATAGTGATAGGACAAGAGGGAATGGATTGAAGCTTAAGGAGCTCTGCCATGAGGACAGGCTGAGAGAGTTGGGGCTCTGCAGCCTGGAGAAGAGAAGGCTTCCAGGAGACCTTGGAGTGGCCTTCCAGGATCTGAAGGGGGCTACAGGAAGGCTGGGGAGGGACTATTGACAAGGTCTTGTAATGCCAGGACAAGGGGCAATGGGTTTGAAGTGGCAGAGGGGAGATTGAAAGTGGGTATTAGGAAGAAATTCTTTCCAGTGAGGGTGGTGAGACACTGGCACAGGTTGCCCAGGGAAGTTGTGGCTGCTCCCTCCCTGGAGGTGTTCAAGGCCAGATTGGATGAGGCCTTGAGCAACCCGAGGTAGTGGGAGGTGTCCCTGCCTATGGCTGGGGGCCTGGAACTGGGTGATCTTGGAAGGTCTCTTCCATCCCAGCCCCTTCTATGAATCCATGTGTCCATGTGCAAAGTGGAGCTTGGTGGTTGTGTGGCCTTGCTGCTTCTGGTTAGGAGGCACTTTGTCCTTTCTGGAGAGAAACCTCCCTCTGTGTCTTGTTCAACAGATGTATCCAGACCTTCAGATCACAAACGTGGTGGAAGCCAATCAACCTGTCAGCATCGACAGCTGGTGTAAGAGGGGCAAGAAACAATGCAAGGACCACACTCACATTGTGGTGCCCTACAAGTGCCTGGGTGAGTCTGTGCTGGGATGTGTTGGGGCATTCTTGTGGGAGGAGCAAAGAATTGCCTCGTGGCTCAGTTTACAAGGCCTCTCTCCTGTCAAGCTGCCATTTCCACTCCACTTTTATCTCCACAAGATGGGACTCTGCTTTTCTCGAGCAGATCAACAGCTTGATAACAGCTGTGGTGGAATAATGGTGCCTGGCATGAAAAAGAAATCCCCATTCTCTCTGCAACTGCCATAAAAACCTGAAGGCTATTGTATGTGAGCAGCACAAAGACATTGGGGTTTAATGCTCTGATCCTATTTTTGTGGAGCTTTAATATTTTGTTGCCTTGGAGATTTAACTGCTCAGTGTGCTCAAGCTTCCTGCTTTGGTTTTGGCAAGAGATCTCTCTTCTCTTTCACTGACTATATTTAAACTTTGCTTTGGAAGAGGCCTTGCTCCTTGCAGCTGTATCCCATGTCCTCACTTTGAACTGGAGAAGGAGGATGAGATAAACCACGATGGATTTTATGGTGCTTTCCAGAATCCATCCACCCACTTGAATCAGGCAGCATGCTTAGCTTGTTTACCTTGTGCCTTTTGACCTGCCAGTTGTGCCTGGCACTGTGCTGCACTCTCTGTGTGCTTAGTAGGAAGCTTAGTCTCAGCTGGCTGAGTCTCTTTTCACTGGGTAAGCCTTGCTTTGTAAGGAGGCTTGTGCAGACTTGGAGAGTCTGATGCAGGAAGCACCCAAGGGGAACCACTTTTCGTCACTGATATCCACTACCTGAAGTGGGCTACAAGAAAGCTGGGAAAGGACTTTTGACAAGGGCTTGTAGTGATAGGTGGAGGGGCAGTGGTTTGGAGCTTGAGGAGGGGGGATTTAGACTGGAGAATTGGAAGAAATTCTTCAGAGTGAGAGTGGGGAGACACTGGCACAGGTTGCCCAGGGAGGTCATGGATGCTCCCTCCCTGGAGGTGTTCAGGGCCAGGTTGCATGAAGCCTTGAGCAACCTGCTCTAGAGGAAGGTGTCCCTGCCCATGGCAGAGGGGCTGGAACTAGATGATCCTTAAGGTCCCTTCCAACCCAAACCATTCTATGAATCTCTCCCTCAGGTCAGAATGTGGTTTGAGGGAGGAGAACACAGCAAATCTGCAGGACTGCATGGATACTGTGGATGCTCTTCTCCTGTGTGTAATATCCTCCACTAAACAATCACAAAGCACTTGACAAATTAAATCTGGGGTGGACACATCCTGGCAAAAAGAGGCATCTCTTTCTGGATGTGGAAATTCAGGTTTGAGAAGCAAGCAAACCCAGGAGATTATGCTGAGAACTCTTAGTGGAAAGGATGAAAGCAAGATCTCTGGATTTATAAGGAGTCATCTCTTACAGAAATAATCCTCCCCCAAGCTCCTCCAGTTGAAGAGTAAGCTGATTTTACTGACACTGCCCTAAAATTTGATAAGCATTAGACTGGTGAAATATTTAATTAATGTCTTTCACAGTGTTCTTGACTTGTTCAGCCCAGCCTGCAAGGCAGCTTAATTTTTCAGACCTGAGCTGCAAGTCAGTCTATAAAATAACCTCCTCCTTAGCAGTCCATAAATTGCTTTTTGTAAAGTGAAGAGGTTTCTCTGGGCTGTCTGTGACTTGTGGGTGGTGCTCAGACTGAGGTTTTATCCTTGTGTCTTCCTTGCTACACAAATGCACAGACAATCTTGAGATAGCATCTTGCTATCTCCTACCATGTTTAACCTTCTCTTGCCTTCCCCCCACCTCTGAAAGCTCTTTTGTGTTTCAAAGGTGAAGAAGGGAGAAGAGGGGACCTCATTAGCACTCTCACCCAGCTGTAAAACCAAGGTAACAATAGGCTGGTGGGAGCAGGGCTGAGCCTGCTGGGACTGGGCTGTTAGGTGGCAGTGCTCTGAGCTGCAGAGAGTTCTGTTCTCCTGATGGTGGCCATGAACAGGGAAGGAGGTCATTAACGGGTGGCCTGTAAAAGGTTTCTAGTTCCTGGGTGTGTTGAGAAGACTTCCATGTGCCTTATGTGAGGGTGCTAGGGTCAGTGCCTTTCAAAGTAGCAGTTCAATGGCTGGATTTTGGTACTGATTATTGTGTTTGATCAGCCTGAGTCGCCCCAGAACCACAGTCTCAGTTTTAAAGCTTGGTCAGTTTTGGCTTTCTCAGCAGAAGCATTTATTCATAGACCCATAGGATGGTTTGGGTTGGAAGGGACCTTCCAGATCATCTAGTTCCAATCCCTTTCCAGTGAGGGTAGTGAGACACTGGCACAGGTTGCCCAGGGAGGTTGTGGATGTCCCCTTGCGGGAGGTGTGCAAGGCCAGGTTGGACAAGACCTGGAGCAACCTGGGCTAGTGTTAGGTGTCTCTGCCTGTGGCAGGGGATTGGAACTGGATGATCTGGAACTNTGGTGCCATGGTCTGGTCTTGAGGTCTGTGGTAATGGGTTGGACTTGATGATCTTTGAGGTCTCTTCCAACCTTGCTTATACTGTGTGATACTGTGTGATCTTCAAGGTCCCTTCCAACCCAAACCATTCTGTGAATCTGTGATGACTGAGAGTCTGTAGACCAGACTGATTCTCTCTTTCTCCCATCTTCCTCAAAAGCAAAAGTCTGGTTTTAAGATTGTGCCAAAGCTTTATCATGCTGGTGAGGTTGTGCTTATCTAAATGTAGGAATGCAGTGCATTTGCTGACTAGGTTGTGCTCTGTTCTTTTGGCCTCTACAGCTTTTATTTTTCCAGCCCTTTTTTGTTTTGGTCGAGACTGTCCCGAGTCAGGGAATGTGCTGTAGTTGATCCTGAATTAAACCAGCTGGAAGGAAAACAAAACAAAACCAAACAAGACTTGCTCAGATGCTCAGCTACTGCAAACACAGATAACACTCAAGGCACATAAAAATGTCTGTTAGAGCAGCAAGGCAGCTTGAACTAGCTCTGGTATGGTGCAGCTTGTTTAGAGATTGGTGATTAAGTGGTTTGAAAAGTTCCATATGCAGATGGAATCTGAAGAGATTGTGTGAAATCTCTTCAGTCAATGCTGTCTGCTCCAGGAACAACTGTTTGTTGACTTGCACTGTCAGCCTTGCCTTAGGGTTCACACAATGCTTCAGTGACCAGCCCCTGCTCCTGGCTTTTACCTTGGAAACTCTCAGACTGTTTCTCTGTCATGTTGCAAAGAGAGAGCTGCTGCTCTGCCTTGCCCATGTTGAGATTCACAGGTTGCATCAGGCTGGAAGGGAGCCTCAAATGGCATCGTGTCCAACCCCCTGCAGGCAACAGGGACACCTCCAGCCAGAACAGGCTGCCCAGGGACACATCAAGTCTGGTCTTGAATGTCTCCAGGGATGAGGCCCCAAACACATCCCTGGGCAACAAGTTCCAGGATTTCACCACCCTCATTGTGCAGAACTTCCTCCTGATGTCCAACCTAAATCTCCCCTGCTCCAGTTTCAAACCACTGCCCCTTGTCCTATCACCATAGCCCCTTCTCAGCCTTCCTGTAGGTCCCCTTCAGGTACTGGAATGCAGCTCTAAGGTCTCCCGGGAGCCTGCTCTCCTCTAGACTGAATAGCCTCAATTCTTTCAGCCTGTCTGCAGCAGAGCTGCTCAGGCCCTCTGATCATCTTTGTGACCTCCTGGATCTGCACCATCAGGTCCATGTCCCTCTTCTGCTGGGGGCTCCAGAGCTGGATACCAGCACCCTCAAGTCCTCTTCTGCAGGGCTGCTCTCAACCTCCTCATCCCCAGCCTGCAGTGACACCGAGGGCTGCCCTGCCCCAGCTGCAGGACCTTGCACTTTGCCATGTTGAACCTCATGAGGTTCTCCTCCGCGCACCTCTGGCATGTCCAGGTCCCTCTGCACAGCAAACCTGTAAAGCACAGCAAACTTTTAAAGCACAAAGTGAGCTGTGGGGCAGTTCTGCCACTGGCTGTGTTTTCTGCTGGGTGCTGGCCATGTGTGTGACATGTGGCTGCTTCTTGTTTTTCAGTGGGGGAGTTTGTCAGCGACGTCCTGCTGGTTCCAGAGAAGTGCAGGTTCTTCCACAAGGAGAGGATGGACGTGTGTGAAAGCCACCAGCACTGGCACACAGTGGCAAAAGAGGTAACACAGATGGAATATTTATCCTGATTACCATGGATCAGTACATTAAGGGTGGCTGCCAGGAAAATGGAGACTCCCTTGAGACCAAGGAGTCCCATGGAAGGGCACCAAAGCTGGTGAGGGGGCTGAAGCACAGCCCTGCGAAGAGAGGCTGAGGGAGCTGGGGGTGTGCAGCCTGCAGAAGAGGAGGCTCAGGGCAGACCTCATTGCTCTCTGCAGCTACCTGAAGGGAGGTTGTGGCCAGCTGGGGTTGGGCTCTTCCCAGTGACAGAAGAAGAGGACACAGCCTCAAGCTGTGCCAGGGCAGGTTCAGGCTGGATGTTAGGAAGAAGTTCTTCACAGCAAAAGTGATTGGCATTGGAATGGGCTGCCCTGGGAGGTGGTGGAGTGCCCATCCCTGGAGGTGTTTAAGAGGAGGGTGCATGAGGCACTTAGTGCCATGGTTAATTAGTTAGAAGGGTTAGGTGCTAGGTTGGATTCAGTGACCTTAGAGGTCTTTTCCAACCTGGTTAATTCTGTGATTCTGTGAAAAGACAAGGGGTGGTGGGGTCAAGTTACTGCTGAGGAGATTCCCATTGGACTACAGAAGAAATTTTTTTTCCCCGTGGGAACAATCAGACTTTGGAATTATATCCCAAGGGCAGCAATGGAGGCCCCTCCATTGGGCAGTTTGAATACTCAGCTTGCCAGGGTGCTGGGCCAGCTCATTTCAACTCCACTATCACCTAGAAAGGTTGGAGCAGATGATCCTTGGGGTCTTTTCCAACTTGGCATTCTGTGATTCTTGTCCACTTGGATGCTTGTAGTGTCGAAGCTAGAACAGAGCTTATCTCTGGGGTCTCTCACTCCCATATTTGCAGCCTGTGAGTTGGGGCAGAGAGTAATGAAAGAAAAATAAATTAGAAGTACTTTCCTTGACTCCTGTCCTGGTTTGAGCTAGAACAGAACTAATTCTGATCAGGGATTTTATATTTCAGCTAAGTCCTTTCTAAATAACTGCACTTAAAAAGAACTGCACAACTGAAAAGCTGTCTGAATAGCTTGCCCAAGATCCCAGCAGAGGGACCAAATTCAGGGCTTTCAGACACTGCTCTCACCAATGGCTTATCCTCCTTTCCAACCTGTAGAGCTCCAGTGGTCAGAGCATGCTTCCTGTATCTTTTTTTTCTTGCCCATTTTGCTTTCATGTACCTGCTGCTGGGGATTTGGTTGGGAGTGCTTGCCTGGGGGCAATCTGAGTTTCATTGTGCCTGATTAGTGGAGGTTTTACATAAGAGATGGATTATCTTCTCAGAATAAATCTAACCCCTGAGAGGGTTGGGGTTTTTTTTTTTTTGTGTTGGGTCAGTTTGTTGGTTTGTGAGGTTTTTTGTTTGTTTGTTTTGTTTTGTTTTATTTTAATCTGACTAGCCAAAAAAGCTGCAAATTCTCTGCACACCCATTTGACCTGGAGGTAATAAAAACAAGAGGGTGAGGAAATGTCCATGCTTTCCATTTCGTAGCACAGTGATTAGTTGTGATGGTGCTGCTAAAGGTTAAGGGTGCACTGCTTCAACTCCCTGTTTCTTTAAAAATAGCCAAAAATAAATAAAGCAATGCTAGAGGAATGCTAGGGCCACAAAGATGATCAGAGGGCTGAAGCACCTCACCTATGGGGACAGGCTGGGACAGTTGGAGGTGTTCAGCCTGGAGGAAAGAAGGCTTCAGAAAGACCTTTGAGTGGCATTTCAATATCTGAAGGGGACCTACAGGAAGGGTGAGGAGAGTGGTGGGAGAAGATGACCTTTGTCAGAGAGGGGGTTTAAAAGGGCTTGGAGTGATAGGATGAGGGGTAATGGTTTGAAACTGGAGCAGAGGAGATTTAGGTTGGACATCAGGAGGAAGTTCTGCACAGTGAGGGTGATGAAATCCTGGAACTTGTTGCCCAGGGATGCATTGAGGATCAGCCTTGATGTGGCCCTGGGCAACCTGACCCTGTAGGAGGTGTCCCTGCTGACTGCTGTGGGTGAGGAGAGTGGTTGGACAAGATGACCTTTGAGGGTCCCTTGAACCTTTTAATTGAGGATAAACTTGTTTATGTCTACCACATCTAAAATTAATTTACTTTGAACATAGATGGGGAACGTCCCCAGGAACGTGTGGCTCATTTTACATCCGTATTGGAACAAAGCAAAGCACACAAAGGGTTCTGATACCCATGATAATGCCTTTCTTACTTCATCCTTTTCTGGGGCACCACAGAGCCCTATATTTCCTTAGCTTAAGAGAAGTGTGTAGACATAAAGTCCAATCAGAGTTTACATTTAGCCATTTCTTGAGTTACCTGACTGGTTATCGTCTGCAGCACGTGGGAATAATCTCCACACAAAGTCCATTTGCTCAATTATTCACTTACTGCAATGTAAAGTTTAACTGATAAAGTTTCATGGAATGGCCAGCCCAGAAAAGCAAACAGTTGTGCTTCCTTCTCTCTCCCTTGAGTTGGCACAAAATGTTTGGGTATTCATCCTGACCTTACAAATCAGCAGTTGTTAGGGGTTGGGGGTGTTAGATGAACACCAGGAAGCAGTGCAGGGTGCTCAGCGTCAAGAAGAGAAGGGAGAGACCTTACAGAAGCCTTCCAGTATCTGAAGGGGGCTACAAGGAAGCTGAGGAGGGACTTTTGACAAGGGCTTGTGGTGTCAGGATGAGAGGGGATGAGTTGAAGCTTGGGGAGGGCAGATTTAGACTGGAGATTAGGGAGAGCAAGAAAACCTCATCATTAGACCTGTTTAACCCTGACCCCAGGTGTTTCTAGGAGCAGGCTGCACATCCTAGTGTCAAGTTTTTTAACCTAGGTTGAGACTGAAGGTTAGGAAGAAATTCTTTAGAGTGAGGGTGGTGAGACACTGGAACACATTGCCCATGGAGGTCATGGATGCCCCCTCCCTGGAGATGTTCAAAGTCAGGTTGGATGAGTCCTTGAGCAGCCTGATCTAGTGAAAGGAGTGCCCGTGGCAGGGGGGCTGGAACTAGATGATCATGAAGGTTCTTCCAACCCAAACCACTCTACAAATCTAGGAATGTGCTGAATCCACACCTCTCAAATCCATTTCCCTGTGTTCAGACTTAGGTGATGTGTTGCTGTTAGCTTTTTGCTGTGGATTTAGACCAGTGGCCTGCCCAAAGAGCTTGTGGAGTCTCCTCCTCTGGGCAGATTTCAAGCCTACCTGAGTGAGCCTACTTCAGCACGGGGATTGGACCAGATGATCTCCAGATGTGTCCCAACTGCTGCCATGCTGGGATTCTTGGGATCTAAGATAGGCAAAGTTGAGCTTTATCCAAAGCAAGAGCAGGATGCTAAACTGCCACCCTGGGCTCCTCTTCCAGGCCTGCCTGACAGGAGGGATGATCCTGCACAGCTACGGCATGCTGCTGCCCTGCGGAGTAGACCAGTTCCATGGGACAGAATATGTTTGCTGCCCTCAGACAAAGGTGGTGGATCAGGCTCTGTCCAAAGAGGAAGAGGATGAAGATGAGGATGAAGACTATGACCTTTATAAAAGGTAGGACACTGGCATAGGTGTTAACAGCTCTGTATGCAAGTATTTCTCACAGCAGCTCCCCAGTGGTGATGACTGAGAGGAGAATTTCTGTGCTTTTTGGAGTTTCCCAAGGGAATATCCTCAGCCTGAAAAAGCCTTGCAGAGGGACAAATGCCTTTGCAGTGCTCCTGTTACTGGAGTAGCTAAAGAGCTAAGGATGAAGAGAGGAGGCTATCCATAAAGGCTCTCTGATTGCTGCAGTGGGTACCTCCCCCAGATCTGGCAGACTTTAAGAGGCCAATAAGAAAAGACAGAGAAACCCACTAAGCCAGAGGGGTGGAGAGGCTCTGCCTGCAGCAGCAGGTGTGTTTGCAGTGAGGGAAGTCCCCTTGATGGGCTCATGAGTAGTTGATGTGTTTATTTTCCCCACTTTTAGTGTTTCTAGAGCAGTAGTACAAGAAGGGTTGGCTGCAAAGCCTTACCTTATCCCCCCTTAACTCAACTGTACCCTTCCAGCGAGTTCCCTACAGAGGCAGGGGTAGAAGACTTCACAGGAACAGCTGTGGAGGAGGATGAAGACGAGGAAGATGAGGGTGAAGAGGAAGAGGAGGACGTGGTGGAAGACTATTATGATAGCTACAAAGTGGATGATTACAACGAGGAGACCCCCACGGAGCCTAGCAGCGACAAGGCTGTTTCTGAGAAGGAAGTCAGCAGCGATATGAAATGTAAGCCAACTTCTAGGCTGTTCCTGCTGGCTGTCACTTGGTGCTGGGGGGTGGGGTGGGGGGATGGGGTTTGATCAAGTCCATAAATGCCACTTGGAAGTTTTATTTGCCAGCTAAGTTAGCAAACAGAGGCAAGCTGATGGTGCTTATGTTTCAAGTGTTGAACTCTCCGGAGCATTTGCCATCTGTTTGCAGATCAACAGCAGTTCTGCTGGCACCAAGCCCAGTGCTGGCACCTTGAATGAGCACCTCCAGGAAGGCACCACCATGAAGGTGCAGTCTTGAGGGCAAAAAACATATCTGCATAGGCTGATTGTGGAAAACCTTTGAGGCATTTGGGGTAGACTAAAGAGTTTACAGTCCTAGTTTGGGGTGATTAGCTTGGATTTGATGTCGTACAGCAGTTTATGAAAAGGAAGCTAAAAGTGGTGGGCCTTACTCTGCAGAGGTGGCATTAAGGTGCCATTTCAGGGTGAGGAAGACACTTGGTGCTGCCTTAACCTTTGCATAAACCCTTCTCTGTCATAAAAGTAAGTCAGCCAACACAACTGGCCCACTTTTATTCCATGAGCAATAAATCCTTAGTGCAGCTGCAATAAATGCTACACTTGTGGGTAGCTTTTAAGTGGTAGGTGCCACTGCAGAGGGCATCTGCTGCTTGTGTGGTGCCTCAGCGTTCTCTGATGTCCTGTACTTTGCATGTGGAAGTGTCTGCAGAGGGAGGAGGAGGGGAGAGGGAATGAAATTCAATTAGCTACAGCTCACTGAATCATTGCCAGCAGTTCTTGCATCTTTTTGGGAAAATGCCAGCGTGCTGCAGATAATCCTACTTGCTGAAACAGGGCTGAGCTCATGTGTGTAGAGGACTGGTAGGGATCTGCAGGGTGAACCAAAAACTGGAGCAGGCTGATGGGGATGTCTGTTTTGGGGGTACAGAGGCTTGGTTTGCCCCAGAAGTAGCATGAACAGCTGCTAACTTACAGACTGTTATCTGTTCTCTTGCCTCAAAATAACCCATCTGCTTACACTGCCTGCTTATTCTGAAGCAGTCCACGTGCCCTGGCTACCTGGAGTGTTGATTCTCAGGGTCTAAGATGTTTCACACCTTAAAAGCCCTGCAGCTGAGATTGCTGTGGCCATCGTGTTCCTTTTTGCTTAGCCTACCTTTTCACTTGCTCTTGTGCCTCCCCTTTAGGATGTGACCTGTCTGTCCAGGCAGAGTGCAATGGAACAGGACATCTTGGAATGCTTTAAGCAGCCCTAATGGGTTTTCTTTCCATCATGTTGGGTTTATACGCTGGAAGCTCTCCCACTGGCACACCCCACCCAGAACGCTGTGGCATCAGCAAAACACATCCTTGCTGTTGCAGCCTTTAGCTGAGGAGAAACCACTCTTACAGATGACAGCTCCATGTTGAGACAGCTGCTTGGGCAGGCACCTCCCTGCACAGCACTAGCAAGCCTTGTGATGGATGTTTTAGCAATGTTAAACCCTCCCCTCAACAGCGACAGAAGCCTTTAGGTGGGTGAAGCAGCGACGCCAAGGCCAGCGCTGGTGTGCCCTAGGAGGAGGTGTGAGCTGGTGCCACCAGCAGGTTGTGTAAGTCGCTGGGTGAGGCCTGTGCTCCTCACTAGCTGATGTTCTAACCCGTCTCCACACAGCTGTCTGCTCCCAGGAGGCGATGACAGGGCCCTGCCGGGCTGTGGTGCCTCGTTGGTACTTCGATCCTAACAAGAGAAAGTGCATTCGCTTTATATATGGAGGCTGCGGAGGCAACAGGAACAATTTTGAGTCAGAGGAATATTGTATGGCTGTGTGTAAAAAGATGAGTAAGTCCTGCCTCCCACTGGCCCTTTCTGAGCTAGCCTCTGTCTGTCTGGCGTTTGGTGTCTCCTCCTCCTTGCCTAGGTCAAGAGAGGATCCGTCTGTAGCTCATCGTCTTGGTTCTGGTGTCCGCAGCACTTCTGTCTGTCCTTTTGCAGCAGTCTCCTCTTGTCTCTGCTTCTCTAGGTCTGCAGGATGAACTTTCCTTGGGAAAGTGGCTCTTGGCCTTCACTGTCTGTGCTCACCATTGGCTTGCAGCTCTTGCTAAGGGCTTAGTTGTCCTCTTCAGACCTATAGCAGTGTCCAGGGGCTGCCTCTAACCTCTTGTAAACACTCCTGGTTTGCCTAACTGTTACTTTTTTTTTTCCCCAAAGAGAAGGAAGGAAGCACTCTCTTCTCAGTTGTGTTACCATGCATATGTTTGACCACTTGGACCTTTGGTCTACTGTGGTGCAAAGCAGGAGACATTTCCCTGCTATTGTGCTTTGGAAGAATACCAGAGAAGTGGTACAGAACTCAGATCTCAAGCCTGGAAGTGTTGAAAGCCAGACTGGATGAGGCCTCGAGCTACCTGTGCTAGTGGGAGGTGTCCCTGCCCATGGCAGGGGGGTTGGAACTGGATGATCTTTTAAGGTCCCTTCCAACCCAACCCATTGTATGAATTTGCTGAACCCACACCTTCCAAATCCACTTCCTTTTGTTCACATTTGGGTGCTGTGTTGCTGTTAGGGTTTTTTTTGGCTAGAAAATTCAGACCCAAAGAGGTTGTGGAGTCTCCTTCTCTGGGGAGATTTGACACCTACCCTGAGTGTCCCTGCCTATGGCAGGAACTAGAGGATTTTTAAGGTCCCTTCCAACCTAAACCATCTCTGATTGTATGATTCCCCCTTTCAGCTGCTCAGTTTGAAATATGGACAATGACTCAAACCCTGCATTTTGGAGGGCTTGAGGTATTTCTTGGCACCGTTTTCAACTGGCTTTTATGGCAGATGATGAAACTAACTCCTCCAAAAAAAAACCAACCCCAAACAAACCCAACAACATTTTAACCTCCTTATTAATCTTATTGTTGAACTCCAGCACTTCCACTTCAGCTACCATTAAAGCCCTTTTTGAAAGGCTTTTTTTTGTGCTATCTGGAGCTTGGCAGTCTGACTATAGAGCCATAATCCTGTTTACAAAATGAGCTTCGTGCAAGTGCTTTAGATTGGGCTGATCTCACTGAAGTGGTGGAATAAAAGATGTGGATGTCAGGAGCTTTTTGGACAAAAGTTTGACCTGTTAGAGAGGGATTTGGGACTGGAAAGAGAATTCTTTGGGCCCAAGCCTGGGTCAGAAATGCCATGAGGAGGCTCAGAGTACAGTACTGATGTGACACACAATCCTTTCACCTTCTTCACTTCTCTAGTTAGAATGAAGGTTCTCAAGAGAGGTTGTGGATGCTCCTTCCCTGGAAGTGTTCAAGGCCAGGTTGGATGAGGCCTTGAGCAACCTGGTCTAGTGGGAGATGTCCCTGCCCATGGCAGGGGGGGGTTGGAACCAGGTGATATTTAAGGTAATTTTCAACCCAAACCATTCAGTGACTGATTCAAGTGCATAGTGAACCACAAGGCAAGTGTTGTTCTGCACCATGTCATCTTTCAGTGACCTGGTACAGGCTTTTTTCCCACCCAGATTTATAGAATCACAAAATTGTTCTGCTTGGAAAAGACCTCTCAGATCATCATCCAACCATCAGCCCAACACCACCATGGCCACTAAACTATGTCCCCAAGTGCCATGACCGCACCTTTATTGAACACCTCCAGGAATGGAGACTCCATCACCTCCCTGGGCAACCTGTTCCGATGCCTGTGCACTCCTGCAGCAAAGAAATTATTCCTAATCTCCAACCTAAACCTCCCCTGGCACAATTTCAGGCCATTTCCTCTCCTCTATCACCTGGTACAAGGGAGAGGAGACCAACCCTCACCTCACTGCAACCTCCTTTAAGGTAGCTGTAGAGAGCAACGAGTTCTCCCTTCAGCTTTCTCTTCTCCAGACCAAACAACCCCAGTTCCTTTGGGTGCTTGTCACCAGCTCTGTTCTCCAGAGCCTTCACCAGCTTTGTTGCCCTTCTCTGGACACATGTTCCAGCCCTTCAATATCCTTCTTGGAGTGAGTGCCCCAAAACTGAGCTCAGGATGCAGGAAATGTTGCTTTCCATTTCCCTTTCTGCCCTCCCTTTGCTGAAGTGCAACAATAGTGTACATCAGGTTTGTCCTAGCTCCTTACAGAAGAGGGCTCTGGGATGTGTAGTTCCTAAAACAACAGCAGGATTCCCTGATCTGCTCTGAAGTGCAGAGTCCCTGTGGTGGCTTTTGGCCATGCTCGAAGTTGTCAGCTCCGAAATGTTTTCTCCCCTTGTCGGATTTGAACGTTGTGAAGATCCAAGCCCTACAGTTTATTGGATGGGTCAGTTTGTCACACTGAGCCTCCTTCTGTTGCTGTCTTGTCTAATATCATTGCCTGTTAGTCCTGCACGGTGCATCTGGTAGGGAAGGTAGGTTTGAAGTGTAAAATATTGGGTAGTGTTCTGTGCAGATTTACTGTCAAACTCCCTAATCACATTAATGATGTCTGGAGCTGGCTTGTCAGCAAACAGCTCATGCACAAAATGTCATTTAAACCATCCCAAGCCAAAGTGAGAGGGAAGAGAAGACAAAGATGGTTTCTTTTTGGTTCTTTTTTTTCCCCTGCAATCCCAAGTAACTCTGCTGCTGGAGCTCCTCTTGGAGCTAGGGAGGGGACCCACCAGGTGATGGTTGCCACAGTACATTGCTGTGGCTTGGGGATGATGTCACTAACTGATGTTGTACAGTCAATTGGTGCCTTAAAGATCCCCAAATGGACTCCTAGTAGGTTGTGGTGGTGGTTCAGTAACCTCAGCCTGGCATGTTGTGGAGATTCCTCTCCCTTTGCAATCCAGGATCTCAGCTTACCCTCAGCCTCTCCTTGCAGTGCCAACTGACGATGTGGATGTCTACTTTGAAACCCCTGCTGATGACAACGAGCATGCTCGCTTCCAGAAGGCCAAGGAGCAGCTGGAGGTCAGGCACCACAACCGCATGGACCGGGTGAGCATCTGCTTGAGGCTCTTGTGCTGTGCTGCTTGGTTACCTCCTGGTGCCCTGTGCAGGTTGCTGGTGCCCTGTGCAGGTTGCTGGTGCCTCGGCATCCGAGGGCTGCAGCACCTCTGCTGTGGGAGCTGGGATTGTTCAGACTGGGCTCACCTTAGAGCTGCCTTCCAGTACCTGGAGGGATCCTGCAGGATGGCTGCAGAGGGACTTTTTGTGAGGGTGTTTAGAGGCAGGACAAGGGGGAATGGTTTGAAGCGGAGGGAGAGCAGGGTTAGAATGGAGCTGAGGAAGAAGTTCTTCAGTATGAGAGTGGTGAGATGCTGGAATAGGTTGCCCAGGGAGGTTGTGGATGCCTCCTGCCTGGAGGTATTCAAGGCCAGGTTGGATGGAGCCTTGAGCAACCAAGTGTAGCTAAGAGGTGTCCCTGGCCATGGAAGGGAGGTTGATCTGTGAGATCCCTTCCAACCTAAGCCATTCTTAGAATCATAGAATCAAGCAGGTTGGAAGAGACCTCCAAGCTCATCCAGCCCAACCTAGCACCCAGCCCTAGCCAATCAACTAGACCATGGCACTAAGTGCCCCATCCAGGCTTTGCTTGAACACCTCCAGGGACAGTGACTCCACCACCTCCCTGGGCAACCCATTCCAATGCCAATCACTCTCTCTGGAAAGAATTTCCTCTTGACTCCTTTCCAGTCTCCAATCTTCAGCATGATCCTTGCAGTGTGACCAGACTCTGGCAATCACGTTTGCACAGTGTTGTGAGAGGGAAATCACTGGGGACAGTGCCTAATGGACTTTCCTGGCTAGCTGCTCAGAGGGCTTAAGTGCTAGATTTAAACCCCACAGCTGTGCTTCAAAACCTGGCCAGGCTGTACAGAGATCTGCCTGGGAAGGGGAATTAGCTGTCAAAGGTCAGACATAAGTTTGTGCCTTGTTGATGTGTCCTGTCCTTTTCTTGCCCAGGTGAAAAAGGAATGGGAGGAGGCAGAACACCAAGCTGTAAACCTCCCCAAGGCAGAGAGGCAGACTCTCATTCAGGTAAGACTTGAAAGGGGAAAGTTACTGCTGCTTGGCCTTCATCTTCTCCACAAGCTGAATGAGAGATGCTAATGCTCAGAGCCAGAGGATGAGTGAGATGGAAGAGCAGCTTTCCTGTTCTGTCAACAGCTGCCTTTTCCAGGAGATCTGCTTCAATTGGGTGCTTTGTTCTTCAAGCTGCAGATGACCTGATACTGTGCCAGGTCCTCTCCTCACCCCAGCAGTAGGAAACTATCTCATTCCTCAAGCACAGCCACAGCAGAGCCAAGTTGTAACTTCAGCCCTTTGGCCTGTTGTGCACTCTAAGCAGTGCCTCACAGCCCAGGTCAGCTTGGCCCTGGCTCTCTGGGCACACATTTCCTGTTCAGGCAGACTTAGTGAAACCCGCTTAGACAGCAGATAAGGCTGGGCTGCTGCCAACATGCCCATCCTCTGCCTTAGGAGGGGAGTTCAGCTAGGCTGGGAAGTTAATCAGGGATATTTGCAGTGTGAGATTGTTAGGGGCAGGCTCTCCTGGCAGTGCAGTCCTCTCAAACCAATATAGAACTTAAGGCAGACTCCAGATTTTAAAGCCCATTCGGGAACACAATTTCTCGCTACGTTTTTTTTAACATCAAACACTCTTAAGTCCAAAAGAGTTTTCCATCATCTCTGTTGAAATATAACAGTGCCTGCTCTGCAGCCTGGAGAAGAGAAGGCTTCCAGGAGACCTCAGAGTAGCCTTCCAGGATCTGAAGGGGGCCTGCAGGAAGGCTGGGGAGGGACTATTGACAAGGTCTTGCAACGACAGGACTGGGGGCAATGGGTTTGAAGTGGCAGAGGGGAGATTGAAACTGGATGTTAGGAGGAAGTTTTTTCCAGTGAGGGTGGTGAGACACTGGCACAGGTTGCCCAAGGAGATTGTGGCTGCTGCCTCCCTGGAGGTGTTCAAGGCCAGGTTGGATGAGGCCTTGAGTGACCTGTGCTCGTGGGAGGTGTCCCTGCCTATGGCAGGGGGTTGGGACTAGATGATCCTTGAGGTCCCTTCCAACCTTACCATTCTATGATTCTCTGATTCTGTGATGGATTTTCCTGGGTTCTCCTTAGTATCAGGTGCTTGGACAAGAGGAAATGATCTGAAATTGTGCCCAGGGGAGGTTTAACTTAGATATGAGGGACAATTTCTTACCCAAAAGGGTTGTCAAGCCTTGAAACAGGCTGCCCAGGGGGATGGTGGAGTCCCCATCCCTGGAAGTGTTCAAGACGCGTGTGGACATGGCACTTTGGGACGTGGTTTAATAGCCATGGTGGTGTTGGGTCAAGGGTTGGACTTGATCATCTTGAAGGTATTTTCCATCCAAAATGATTCTGTGATGAAAAATCCCCTTTGTAAGCACTTGCAAGTCCAGGTGAGTGGCTGTAGGCTGGAGGGATCGATCCTGTTGTGGGGTCAATCCCCGCTGAGTGGTGGGGGGAAAGAGTTATTAATCCTTTGTCATCCACTCAGTATAATCTGCATCTCCCAACTTCACCATAATCTTCAGGCCATGTGCCCTCTTCAGGCCTTTGAAGCAGGTTGTGAAGGAAGCTTGGAAGGCAAATTGTCACCATGGAGTTCACAGAGACGAAATCAACATCAGCGTTTCTCAGTGCCCTTCTCTGCTGCTGGGCATGCCCTGGACATGCAGTGTGGCAGGCTCCAGTTGTTTTGAGGAGTTAGGTGAGAGGCAGCAGCACACAGCACATTTCACACAGACTCCTTCCTTCCTCCCAGCACTTCCAGGCAATGGTGAAGTCTCTGGAGAAAGAGGCAGCAAGTGAGAAGCAGCAGCTGGTGGAAACTCACCTGGCTCGTGTGGAGGCCATGCTGAACGATCGCCGCCGCATCGCCCTGGAGAACTACCTGGCTGCTCTGCAGGCTGACCCCCCCAGGGTGAGTTCTTCGCTACAGGGGAGCACTGCAGAGGCTGCAAGGTGGGAATGGCTTGGTGAGAAGACTACCTGGGACAGAAGCAGGGAATAGATTCCCAGTAGAGAGTCAAAGATTGCATTAAGTTGCAAGGGACCCTCAAAGGTTGTTTTGTTGCAGTCAGCAGGGACATCTCCAGCTAGATCAGGCTGCCCAGGGCCACATCAAGTCTCATCTTGAATGTCTTCAGGGATGAGTCCTCAAAACACATTCCTGGGCAAGCTGGAGGTGTTCAAGACCAGGGTGGATGAGGCCTTGAGCAACCTGGTCTAAGTGGAATGTGTCTCTGCCTGTGGCATGGGGGTTGGAATTTGACAATCTTGAAGGTCCCTTCAACCCAACCCATTCTATGAATCTGTGAACTAAGGAGGAAATATCAAAGAGGCTGGCACAGGTGATTGAGCTGTCCAGCAGCAAAGCAAGCTCAAGTCTGAAGTGCTGTGTTTCAGCTGTGAACCAAAGTGGTCTGAGCAGATCGAGGGAGGTTCTCCTTTGCTTCTACTCTGCCCCGGTGAGACCTCATCTTGAGTACTGCCTTCAGTTTTGGGCTCCCCAGTTTCAGAGGGACAGGGATCTGCTGGAGAGATTCCAGCAGAGGGCTATGAGGAGGATTGGNACAAGGAGCAATGGATGGAAGCTGTAGCACAGGAGGTTCCAACTCAACACAAGGGGGAACTTTTTCACTGTGGGGATGACAGAGCCCTGGCACAGGCTGCCCAGAGAGGTTGTGGAGTCTCCTTCTCTGGAGTCTTTCAAGGCCTGTCTGGATGTGTTCCTGAGTGCCCTGAGCTAGATTGTCTGGTCCTGCTGTGGCAGGGGGGTTGGACTGGATGATCTCTTTGGGTCCTTTCCAACCCCTGACATCTGTGATCCTGTGAGCTCTCCTCCTCCCACAGCCCCACCGCATCCTGCAAGCTCTGCGGCGCTACGTCCGTGCCGAGAACAAGGACAGGCTGCACACCATCCGCCACTACCAGCACGTCCTGGCAGTCGACCCAGAAAAGGCTGCACAGATGAAATCTCAGGTACAAGGATGGGTTGTGATCATAGGAGGCTTTGTTAGCCAGCCCTGGCTGGTGGGGACTCAAGCTAAGCATTGAGTCCTCACACTGATCTGCTGGGTGTTAACAGCAAGGACTTGGAACGAGTTTGGTATCGCTTTTTGTATCTCCTTTCTTCAAACCCTCACAAAATTATTCCCTGGGCACTTGGTCATCCTTGAAGAGATTTCCTCACTTCTTCCAACCCCCCATGTCTGTGTTCCTTTTATTAGGGATGTTCTTTGTGATGCCTCTTTTGAGTTTGTGGAAGTTGTTTTGTGCCTCTGCAGAGTTATTACCTTGTTCTCAAAGCATAATACACAGCCCTTGCCAAGCACTTGATCACCACTGGTAGCTTTATTAGTCAGTCTGTTTTAATGAGTTTATTTTCTGCCTTTGCAATATCTTTTACTCCTGAGCAGCCAGAAAGTCATTTCCCTTCTGCTGGTTGGTGTTTGTGAATGTGCTGCTTCAAGTGGATGGCAAACCTGGAGGAGTAACTGCAGATATTCCACAAATCCTTTGAATTCTGTCCTGCTCCTTGTTTTTATAACCCATTTTTTAAATAGTTAAACATGGACTGCAAAGTCTAAGTAAAATTCAATTGAAGAGTGGCCTGATGACACTGAGAGGTCAGTTCCTAAGGGTATGTCCTTTCACAGGGAAGCACAGAGAACTGAGTGTCCAGCCTCAGCTTTACCAATCTCTGTGTGTTACCAGTCCCTGTTTGCTGGAGGAAAAAAAAATGTCTAGTGGTCATGGAGGTGTGGGTAGATGGTCTTAGAGGTCTTTTCCAACCTTAATGATTCTGGGTTCTGTGATACATATTTGTCTGTATAACTAGGAGATGGAAATAACATGGGTTAAGAGAGGGACTTCAAGAGTGAGACAGGAATGGGAATAACATGGGTTAAAAGTGAGGCAGGGCCTGGAGCCTGCTGCTGTCCCCTCTGCTGCAGTGATTCTCAAGAAGCAAACCTTACACTTGGAGGTGCCTGCTCCATGGCATCTTGCTTCTGGGTGCTGGCAGCATACATTCAGCTCTCCCCTCTCAGCCTGGAGCTCTTCAGGGGCTCTACAGCCTGCAGAAGAGAAGGCTTCTAGGAGACCTTAAAGTAGCCTTCCAGGATCTGAAGGGGGCTACAGGAAGGCTGGGGA
>WBNM01011259.1:0-28723 GCA_013399055.1 Ramphastos sulfuratus | reverse complement strand
CTTTGAGGTCCCTTCCAACCTTACCATTCTGAGATTCTATGATTCTAGGTTGTCTGCCACTGCTTCCACGATTCTTACTCCTCAGAGCTGTAGCAGTTGTATTTCCAGGCTGGTGTTTGGCTTGCAGTGCAGAATAGGTGCTTGCATTTGCAGAGGCAGCTTAGCATATCAAGCAGAGTCTACCCTGACCCTTTGTTCTGCCAAAGCCCAAGGGGGAGTGTGTGAAGTGTAGTCTTAAGCTAAAACCTAAACAGTCCTTAATTCATTCTGAAGGCTGCAGTGTCAACAAATCGACGTGCCAGGCATGGGGGGTGGTGTCTTTCAATTTCCATCCCCTTTACTTTTCAGCTGCACTTTTAAGCTCCTCAATCGATCCCCTTGATTGACAAGCTGCCACATGTAAAATTAAATTGCTTTCATCCTTGCTCTTAAAGGTCAGGTGCACGTCAGACTGTAAAACAGGTCCATTCAGCTCCTTAGTTGCTTTCTCCCCCAGCCTTTAGCCACCCATATCAACGTATTCCTTGCTCTGCAGCATCCCTGATGATGCAGCACCCTCTTCAGGTCAGGCTCGACTTCACTGGGGCATTTAATATGCCGGGGGAAGAGTGATTCTGAGGTTGCAGGAGGTGGAATTTATTTCTCCAGTGAAGGGAGAGTGCTCTTGCCAGTGAGTGGGTGGAGTGGGTGTAAGACAAATGTAATGGCAGCGTTGTTCTGAAAGGCACCTTTGTTCTGAACCCAGAGCTGATAAATAAGATTGTCTGCTGCTGTTGTGTGGGTCTCTGCTAGTAGTCAGGAATGATAATCCATTTAATAAAGCACTTGCTGGGAGCTGCAGCAGGCAGTGAATTGTGACTCTGTCTGCTACATGGTTACAGCAAGAGTCAACTGAATCCTTCCTCACCCCCTTTCCCAAAACTTTGGGGGAGCCATGTGCACATAGCCAGTTGCAGTGGAGCACAATGTGTTAGCATCACTCAGACAACTGGGCTGGCTCCCAGCCTCTTGCCTGGCATGGCAGATCCACCAGCAGTTGATATGTTGTTAAACAATGTCTTACCACCCTACAACTACCTGATGGGAAGTTACAGTCAGGTGGGGGGTCAGGCTCTTCTCCTAGGCAGCTTGTGACAGGACAAGAGGGCATGGTCTGAATCTGGGCCCAGGGAGGGTTAGGTTGGATATTAGGAAGCACTTCCTCACAGAAAGGTGATTAGGCACTGGAATGGACTGCCCAGGGAGGTGGTGGAGTCACTGTCCCTGGAGGTCTTTGAGGAAGGATTGCATGTGGCACTTGGTGGCCGTGGTTTAGCTGATGTCTTGGTGGTAGGTCATAGACTGGCCTCAATGATCTCACAGGTCTTTTCCAGCCTCAGTGATGCTTCTGTGAAGGGCAGCACTGGTAGCAGCCCAGAGCCTGCTCCCACACACTTTGGTGCCCTTGCAGGTGATGACACATCTCCATGTGATCGAGGAGCGGATGAACCAAAGTCTGTCTCTGCTCTACAAGGTGCCATATGTGGCTGAAGAAATCCAGGATGACATTGGTGAGTGTCTCTCTCTGTGTGCCAGCTCCTCTGCCACCATTTTAGACTCCAGAAAGATTGCCAGTTGCTTTGAGGGGATGCCCACCACAGCAAGCAGATAGTCCCTGGGTTCTGCAGCACTGCCAGTCAGAATAGCTTGTTCCTAAGAATGTTCACTGTCTGTTTCAGAAAGAGCCAATGGCATTCAGACTAACAAATCTCTCTCTCTCAAAAGGAGATGAAAAAAAAATCCATCAAAATAAGCAGATGCTTTATAGTTTAGAGTTTAATCTCATCTTGCCACAGCCTCGTGCCACATCAACCCCCTTGGCCCTTATTTGTCTGGGTTTTCTAGCCAACGCCTTCACTGAGAGTTCCAGATGAGACTTGAGAGCCTGCAAGATAAAATAACCTGGCAGCCCTGAGCAGTCTTCCCCTGCAGCCCTCCCTCAGCAAGGTTCAAACCATCTGCCCCTTTCTGCTCCTGCCAGGTTTCGTGCTGTTGCTGTAATCTTCCCTCTCATTCCTTTCAGATGAGCTGCTGCAGGAGCAGCGTGCAGACATGGATCAGTTCACATCCTCTGTGTCTGAGTCCCAGGTGGATGTCAGGGTGAGCTCTGAGGAGAGTGAAGAGATTCCCCTGGAGGGCAAACCTTTCCGTCCCTTCCAGGTGAAAACCTTCCCAGCCTTGCCTGAGAAAGAAGGTAGGTGGGAGTGCAGACTGGGGCCACTGGGGGTGCAGAATGGGCATAGAAAGCTCCATCCCTTCAGGGGTGTGAGAGCAAAGCACTCACCCAGACAGTGTCATGGAATCATAGGATGGGAGGGGTTGGACCTCTGGAGAACATCAAGTCCAACCCCACTGCCAAAGCAGGGTCACACAGGAACACATCCAGGCAGGTTTGGAAAGTCTCAGAGGAGGAGACTGCACACCCTCTCTGGGCAGCCTGCTCCAGCTCACAGCAAGGAGGTTTTTCATCATGTTGAGGTGGAACTTCCTGGATTCCAGTTTATATTCATTGCCCCTTGTCCTGTCACCACTGAGAAGAGCCTGGCCCCTTCTTCTTGACCCACACCCTTCAGGAATTTGGAAACATTGACAAGATCTCCTCTCAGCCTTCTCTTCTCCAGGCTAAACAGCCCCAGGGCTCTCAGCCTTTCCTCATCAGGCAGTGCTCCAGTCCCTTCAGCATCCTCACAGCCTCTGTTGGACACTCTCCAGTATATCCTTGTCCCTCTTGAGCTGGGGAGCCCAGAACTGGACACACTACCCTCTAGGATGTCCACTGGGAAGAGGCAGAGCTGCCAATAATTTACACTCAGCTGCTGTCTTGATTTGTCCACTTCTCTGCACAATTCTCTTTCTTTTTTTGCAGGGAGTGTTAAATTTTCTCTGTGTGACCTGATCCTGCAATTAATTTTCAGCCTCTTTTTTTTTTAACCAAGTAACTTTCAGGCTCTTTTTAATCAAATTTTCTGTCCTCAACCAAGTAACTTTCAGCCTCCTTTTTAATCAAATTTTCAGTCCTCAACCAAGTAACTTTCAGCCTCCTTTTAACCAAATTTTCACTCCTCAACCAAGTAACTTTCAGCCTCCTTTCAACCAAATTTTCACTCCTCAACCAAGTAACTTTCAGCCTCCTTTTAACCAAATGTTCAGTCCTCAACCAAGTAACTTTCAGCCTCCTTTTAACCAAATTTTCATCCCTCAACCAAATAATTTTCAACTACTTTTTAACCAGATTTTTAGTCCTCAACCAAGTAACTTTCAGCCTCCTTTTAACCAAATTTTCACTCCTCAACCAAGTAACTTTCAGCCTCCTTTCAACCAAATTTTCACTCCTCAACCAAGTAACTTTCAGCCTCCTTTTAACCAAATGTTCACTCCTCAACCAAGTAACTTTCAGCCTCCTTTTAACCAAATTTTCACTCCTCAACCAAATGATTTTCAACTCCTTTTTAACCCAAATTTTCAGCCCCCTTTGAACCAAATAAACACTCTCCTGTCACGTTAAGTTTGTGTGTCATGACCTGCTGAAGTGTTACAGGAATTCCCTTTTATTTCTTTTTAAAAATCTATTCTTTATCTGTATTTTTTTTTCTCCTTTGTATCTCTGGGTGTTGACAGCTGGTGTGTGTGTGTGTGTATTTATTTTAAACATGCTTGGAACAGAGTCCTGGGCTTAAAGCTGTAGCCTAAAAGCTTTTCCCAGAGTGTGAGTCAGAAATCATGCACAAGGCTTTTTTTTTTTTTGCTATTTTTTTTCCCCTTTCTCTCTTAATCTCCTTTCTCTGCTATTTTTGTTTTTGTTTTCCCTCCTGCTAGATCCTCAGCCGGATTTGTACCACCCAATGAAAAAAGGTTGGTTCTAAGCTGCTCCCTCACAGTGCTTTCAATCACTCTCCTACCTCCTCAGTGTGTTTGGTAGCTTCATTTTAGTTTCATACTCACCTTTCTTTTCATTTCCCTGCTCTCATTTAGATCAGTAACTCCTGATTTTGCTTGTTTAGGTTTGATGTGAAAGAAATGAGCTAGTCTGAGCCTCTCTGTGTGTGTGTCCCTCCTTGGTGGGCTCATCAAGTGTCTCAGAGCTCATGGAATAGCCTTGCCCTCAAGAAATGAGGCTGTCAGTGACCATGCAGCACTTTGCATCTCTCCATATGTGTGACTCAGGTCTGGCACTCCTCAGAATCAAACCTGGCAGTGCTGATGATGAATAGTCTAAAGGTTCTTCAGCTTGCTGTGGGATCTGTCCTCACCACCCAATGACAGCACCAAACTGGGAAGGGAGAGTGTGTTTGCCAGCTAAAGGTCATCACAGAGATTCCTGGAGTGCAGCTGGGGCAGACAGATTAGGAGTTTCTTTGCTGGGGGCAGGGCAGGGGGGAGTAGGAAATTCTTTGTTGTGCTTCTGGTCTCTTCAGCATCACCTTCTCACAGACAGCATCTCTCTGCACCAGCAAAGCCCTGTGTGATTCTCCCCCAGCTCATTCTTGAGTCTGCAGTAACTTACTGCCTGCCTGGAAAGGAGCTTCTTGGGCCTTAGGAGTGACATAGGAATGCTGGCACTAAATTAAATCCTCTGCAGTGATTCAGTCTCAGATAAAGATCAGGCCTGGCTGCTCTGCTACCACAGATCTCTTCCCAAGTAGAAATGGAAGGTCCAGTTCAAAATTCTCCTGCAGAGTGCTGTGTGTGGGGAGCAAACCCAAACATTTTAACCTGCCTTTGAGGCCAAACAAATGGTGCAGAATCTCAAAGGAGAGCAAAGGATTTTGCTAATAACCATTTAATTTGAACACAAATAGCTTTGGAACATGCTGTAAGGCCAGAGAGCTTTGAAACTATTCTCAGTACCAACATTTCTCTACCAGTGTAAGTCACCTTCATCCTTCCTGTGGAACAATGCACAGCTAATTCAGTGTTACTGCTCTGGAAAGAATTGGGACAGCCTTTAGTTTGGGTTTTGAGGGGGAGAAGGATGGAAGACAACTGCTTTGATTCATCAGGATGGTGAATCTAGGCCAGTTCTCCCCATTGGGGTAAATGGAAGAGTTTCTGTTGACTTGGCAGAGGATTAAATCCTTAAATTGCTCCTTTTTTTTCTTTCCCTCTCCATTTCACAAGGGTTACTAGAGAGTTTTTGAGGTTTTTTTAGTGACTCTGTTTCTTTTTCTCTGGGAGGAAGATAATCCAAAGTGTGCCTTTGAGCTAGGTGAATGCAGGTCTGTTACTTGGTGACAAACAGCAAAGCTCAGTGCAGCAGCTGAACTCCCAGCCCTGGAGACAGCACTAGGTTGGCTCCTAGGGGTTGGATAAAGCAGCAGAGAAGCTCCCAGAGAGCTGTTTGTGGTTTGATCTCTCCACCAAAGCCCCATGGCTGGCTTGTACAGTAATGTGACCTGCTTTGACAGACCTGAGGAGGCAGGCTAGCAGCCTTGGCTGGGCTTGGAATCAGATTACTGCCATGCAGGAAGAGGAGCTGCACTACAACCTGGGATGCTTCTTTTGGAAGCAGTTGGAGTGCAGTGTTCAGCCTCGTTGGCATTTGCAGGCAGTAGAAGCTTGTCACGTTGAAAACTTGCCTTGGAGCCAGTCAGCCTTTCCTTGCATCTCATCAAAGCACAGGCTGCCAATTCCAGCAGCAGTTGACATCATGTCTTGGACAACCTGCAAGCTCAGCAGCTCGTGGAGAGGTGTGTGCAGGCACTGCAAAGTGTTAAGTGCTATAGTGGCACTTCCCCCACCCCTCTCCTTGCAGAGACCCTGCTGTGGGTTGGGGAGGCCATGGTGTGGGGTTTTGTGTTAGGGAAGCATAGGTGTGGTGAAGGACATTCTGTTGTCCCTACTCATGGCAGACTGGCATCATCCTAAGGTGCTGTGTTGTGTCAGCTCTGAGTATCCTGCATCAGACTCCTGTTATTGATCTGATCTATTTATAAGCACTTCGGATCAGAACGGCTCACGCAGAGCAGCCACCTTCTGTTAATTGATATTCTTCTCTTGAGGCTGTGCTGGTTTCAGCCTAGAAGTGGGTGAGTGATGCCCTGGTACAAAGGCTGGTGTCATTCTTTGCTCCTCCCTTGCCCTGGGATTCATTGGTTCTGGGCTGGTGCCAGATATGGGACAAGCAGCTCGTTACAGAGCTGCCACGCTGGGGTGACCTTGAGGTTCTCATTCCCGCGACGCTGGCTGATGGGGCTGGATTGGCAAAGAATGGGTGATGCTGCCAGGGAGGGGGACAGCCTGCCCTCAGCATTGGCTCTCAGCAGGGAGGAGATGTCTGCTTCCGTCACAGGGGTCACACTGAGGTGCTGGTGACCCTGGGGTGACACTGGCAGAGAGGAACTGCACACTCACAGTTTGCCTTCCCTGTCGCGTCTCTAACAGTGGCACTTAACAGCTGGATTTTGTAGGGTCAGCCTTCAGCCTGGTCGTGGTGAGCCTTGTCCATTCCTCCTCTTCATTGCCACCTCATTTCCCCTCATTAACAGTACCTCCCCCAGTCACTTGTCACAGTAGCATAGCTTCTGGCCTGCCCTTCTGACAACACAGCATGAAGACAGATTGCTCACCAGCGGTCCACGCGTTACACACCGGCCGAGAGTAGGGAGCCCTTCCTGAGCATCCCTGAGGTCTGACTGATGGTCTCTGCCTTGCTTTTTTTTGGTGCAGGGTCTGGCATGACCGAGCTGGATGGGCTGATTGGTGCTGAAGAGAAAGTGATCAACAGCAAGAACAAAGTGGATGAAAACGTGGTGAGCCTTCCACCTTTGTTTGGGGAAGCAGAGCCTGCTGTGGACGCTAATTAGCAGCGGTGGCTTATTTCCATGGCTCCTTCCTGCCTGCAGAATGTCAGTGTGTGCCTTCTCCATATGGTGTGGGGGAGTCAGTTTTCTGACTGTTGTAGGCTCTTAATGCTGATTAGCATCAGAAGGGTGGGAGGGTGAGGGAAGGAGAGATCTAGAGCTTTGGCAGGCAGAGCTGGAGAGCTGGCTGCCTTGCTGACTGCTCTCCCAAGCAGAGCCCCTTGGATATGCCTTTATTTCAGCTAGGTAGCTTGCTCAGCACACCTGGTGTGTTCCATCTGTCTTCCACCTATTTTTTTGATGACAACAAAGACCTCACCACCTTCTGAAGCTGACCATAGAATGGTTTGGGTTGGAAATGACCTTTAAAGATCATCTAGTTCCAACCCCCCTTGCAATGGCCAGGAGGCACCTCCTGCTAGATCAGGTTGCTCAAGCCCCCATCCAGCCCAGCTTTCAGCATGTCCAGGCAAGGAGCTTCCACAGCTTCTCTGGGCAACCTGTCCCAGTGCCTTGCCTCCCTCATAGGGAAGAACTGATGTGAGCTGCCTATGGCAGGGGGTTGGAACTAGATGATCTTTGAGGTCCCTTCCAACCCTACCATTCTATGATTCTATGAACTCCCCAGAATGAATTTACAAACATCAAAACAAACCTTGATTCCCCCCTCCCCCACTCACCAACCCACTAGGTCTTAGCTCTGTCTGAAGTGTGGAGTTGATCAGGTTATAGTGGCAGCCACCTTGCCTCTGCTCCCTGGGTTTGAAGATGAGTTTGGAGAGTTTCCTTTCAAAGTTGTATAGGAAGCCATGGAGGCTGAGGGGAGGCCTCATTGCTCTCTGCAGCTGCCTGAAAGGAGGTTGAAGTGAGGTGGAGGTTGGGCTCCTCTCCCTAGTATCAGGTGACAGAAGGGGAGGAAATGGCCTGAAGTTGCACCAGGGGAGGGTTAGGTTGGAGTTTAGGAACAATGCCTTTACTGCAAGCATGGAACAGGCTGGCCAGGGAGGTGGTGGAGTCCCCATCTCTGGAGGTGAACATGGCACTTTGGGCCATGGTGATGTTAGGTTGGTGTTAGATGTTAGGTGGTGTTGCTGGTTGGACTCAGTGACCTTAGAGGTCTTTTCCAGCCAAAACAATTCTGTGATTCTGTGACCTGACAGAAAGGCTGTGTCCAATGCTTGGACCTATTTTTTTTGTTGGGGTCTTTATCAGGAGGTAGCCTGAACATGCAGATGGCTGCAGCCTGAGCTGAGGTGGCTTTAGAAGCTGGGGAGCCTCCCACACTGCTGGGGGCAGAGGGATGGTTGCTGGCTCTGAGCCTTCGCTGCCTTCCTTAAAGGTCTCTTCANATTCTATGATTCTATGAACAGCCCAGAATGAATTTATAAACATCAAAACAAACTTTGGTTCCCCCCTCCCCCACTCACCAACCCACTAGGTCTTAGCTCTGTCTGAAGTGTGGAGTTGATCAGGTTATAGTGGCAGCCACCTTGCCTCTGCTCCCTGGGTTTGAAGATGAGTTTGGAGAGTTTCCTTTCAAAGTTGTATAGGAAGCCATGGAGGCTGAGGGGAGGCCTCATTGCTCTCTGCAGCTGCCTGAAAGGAGGTTGAAGTGAGGTGGAGGTTGGGCTCCTCTCCCTAGTATCAGGTGACAGAAGGGGAGGAAATGGCCTGAAGTTGCACCAGGGGAGGGTTAGGTTGGAGTTTAGGAACAATTCCTTTGCTGCAAGCGTGGAACAGGCTGGCCAGGGAGGTGGTGGAGTCCCCATCTCTGGAGGTGAACATGGCACTTTGGGCCATGGTGGTGTTAGGTTGGTGTTAGATGTTAGGTGGTGTTGCTGGTTGGACTCAGTGACCTTAGAGGTCTTTTCCAGCCAAAACAATTCTGTGATTCCGTGACCTGACAGAAAGGCTGTGTCCAATGCTTGGACCTATTTTTTTTGTTGGGGTCTTTATCAGGAGGTAGCCTGAACATGCAGATGGCTGCAGCCTGAGCTGAGGTGGCTTTAGAAGCTGGGGAGCCTCCCACACTGCTGGGGGCAGAGGGATGGTTGCTGGCTCTGAGCCTTCGCTGCCTTCCTTAAAGGTCTCTTCACAGAATCACAAAATACCTCTGGTTGGAAGACACCTCAAAGATCATCCAGTCCAACCTTCTTGCCTGCCTTTGTGTTCCTTCTCCCTTGTGCTTTGTGTGACTCCTTTCATGACCTGCTGTGGTGGTTTTGGCAGGTCATTGATGAAACCCTGGACGTGAAGGAGATGATTTTCAACGCGGAGCGCGTCGGGGGGCTGGTGGACGAGCCGGTATGTATGTGCCTGCTGAAGCCACCCCACTCCTGCAGCTGGGTTCTCTGGCTTGGTGGATCTGGGGGTTGCAGCTTTGGGAGGTGCAGCAGAGTGTAACAAAGTGCAGGCTTCCTGCATGAAGATGTGTGGTAAAAGCTGACTTGGCTCTGTGGGTGGGCAGTGAAGCTGGAGAGGGGTCTGGAGATCAGGTCTTGTGAGGAGCAGCTGAGGGAACTGAGGTTGTTCAGCCTGAAGAAAAGGAGGCTGAGGGGAGGCTCTCTACACCTCTCTGAAAGGAAGCGGGAGTGAGGTGGGATTGATCTCTTCTCCTCAATAACAAGTGAGAGGACAAGAGGAAACGGCCTCAAGTTGTGCCAGGCGAGGTTTAGGTTGGACATGAGGGACAGTTTCTCCCCTGAAAGGGTTGTCAAGCCTTGGAACAGGCTGCCCAGGGAATTGGTGAAGTTCCCATCCTTGGAGGGCTTCAGAAGCCTTATAGATGTGGTGCTGAGTGCAGACTTGGTAGTGCTGGGTTAATGGTTGGACTCGATGGTCTTAGAGGTTCTTTCCAGCCTAAATGATTTTATGTGTTGATACCACAGGTGGTTGAAGACCTTATTGGTGGCCACCTTTTAGGTTCTCCTTTAGCAGGACATCTCCTGCTCTTCTTCAACCCTCTCTGCTGTTTTCTTCCCTCCAGGATAATGACAACTCCCTCCGGGATGACTTCAGCTTCAGCAGCAGTGCCCTGATTGGTCTGTTGGTGATTGCTGTTGCCATAGCTACTGTCATAGTCATCAGCTTGGTGATGCTGAGGAAGAGGCAGTACGGGACCATCAGCCATGGAATTGTGGAGGTGAGAAACAACAACTCCTGCTCCACAACCCCTGATGAAAATAGGCAGCCTTGAATCACGTGGGGTGTGTAGGGGGGGTGAGGATGGCAGGAGCTGCCAAGCCATCAGCAGCTCTGCTCCTACCTAGATGGGGCTTAACTCTGTAGGTGCTGACATCTTGTAGTGATAGGATGAGAGGGAATGGATTGAAGCTTGAGGAGGGCTGGAGATAAGGAAGAAAACTCTTTAGTGAGGAGGACTAAACTCAGAGTTCTACTAAACTCTTTAGTAGAAGGAGGACACAGAACTGCTGGAGTGAGTGCAGAGGAGGCCACAAAGATGAGCCAAGGGCTGGAGCAGCTCTGCTGCGAGAATAGGTTGAGGGAGCTGAAGAAGAGAAGACTCCAGAGGGACCTTAGAGCTGCCTTCTAATACCTGAAAGGGACCTAGAGGAAGACTTACCATGAGGGTGTCTAGAGACAGGACAAGGGGGAATGGTTGAAGCTGAGGGAGTAGGTTTAGACTGGATCTTAGGAAGAAGTTCTTCAGTACAAGGATGGTGAGACACTGGCACAAGTTGCCCAGGGAGGCTGTGGATGTCCCCTCCCTGGAGGTGTTCAGTGCCAGGCTGGATGAGGTGTTGAGCAACCTGGGCTAGTGGAAGGTGTCTCTGCCTGTGACAGGGGGTTGGAACTGGATCATCTTGAAGATCCCTTCCAACCCAAACCATTCTATGAATCTTCATCCCTTTATCAGTAGCTGTCAGGTATCAGGCACCAGTGTGCCATGCTGGGACCTGTCACGTCACACGTGGATTGGCTTAGCACAAGGAATTCAATTAGGCTTCCCTGTCTGGCTCAGGATGGGATTTAGCAGCAAATGAGCTTTTCAGGAGGTATCTTTAGCCAAGGAGTAAGTCACTCAATCCATAGCAATTTGTCCTCTCAGCTAATGGAACAACTATTAAGGCAGCAGGATGGGCTGATGGCTGAGGAGCAGTTTCTCCTCCTTCCTTCTGCTCCCAGCGTGCGTGTTCCCAGCTTAATGGAGCCTGGAGAAAGCTGCTTTTCCCCTTTGCCCAACCACTGTGTGGCATTGTAATGACCTCTTTAATGAGAGAAGCAGGGCCCACATTTGTAACAGGAGCAAATTTATTGAAGGTTTGTGGAGAGAGCAGCCTCAAAGCCTGGGCACTCTGTGATCCTGAGCAGCCTGCTCTGGGTGACCCTAATTTGGCAGGGGGCTTGGGCTGGATGATCTCCAGAGGTCCCTTCCAACCCCACCCATGCTGGGGCTGTGGGAAAGAGGCAAGGGTAGGCAGCAGGTGTAAGAACCCAAACTCTGTTAAACAAATTGTTTCTATGGTTTACCTTTTCCCCTCTGTCCTGCTTGCCACTGTTTATCCAGCATTTGTCTGTTTGCTCATTACTGTGAAATAAACCTGGCCAGCAGGTCAAGGGAGGTTCTCCTCCACCTCTCCTCTGCACCACTGAGGCCACATCTGGAGTAGTGTGTCCAGTTCTGGGCTCCCCAGTTCAAGAGGGATGGGGAACTACTGGAAAGACTCCAGTGGAGGACCAGGAGGATGCTGAGGGGCCTGGAGCACCTCACTTACAAGGAGAGGCTGAGAGCCCTGGGGCTGTTGAGCCTGGAGAAGAGCAGCCCCAGGGGGGATCTGATCAAATCTTAGCAAGAGCTAAGGGGTGGGGGCCAAGAGGATGGGGCTGGGCTCTTTTCAGTGGTGCCCTGTGACAGGACGAGGGGCAGTGGGCACAAATTGGAACCCAGGAGGTTCCATCTGACCAGGAGGAGAAAGTTGTTTGGTGTGAGGGTTCTGGAAGCCTGGAGCAGGCTGCCCAGAGAGGTTGTGGCGTCTCCTCTGGAGAGCTTCCAACCTCACCTGGCCATCGCCATCCTGGGTAAGCTGCCGTGGGTGACCCTGCTTGCCGAGAGAGTCTGGACTAGGGCCCTTCCAACCCCTCCCCATTCTGTGATTTTGGTGAAGTGCCTCCTTTGACCAGCCTGCTCTCTCCCAAGGTTGACCCCATGCTCACTCCAGAAGAGAGGCATCTGAGCAAGATGCAGAACCATGGCTACGAGAACCCCACTTACAAATACCTGGAGCAGATGCAGATATAAGAGAGCTGAAGATACAACAGCCCTGACTGGGAGAGAGGAGCAGCCAGGGCAGGAGGGCCAAAGGGGTCCAGCAGTTTGGATCAACTACTGACCAACAGTTGCTTCAAGAGGACTTCATCTTACATTCAGAACTCCTGGATCATTAAGACTATAATTACTACTGTAGAGTTGCAATTTCCATTCTTTTAAATGGGTGAAGAAATGCTAATATAAGGATATGATGATATATAAATCTCCTTAAATGGGAAAAAAAAATGGATTTATTGCAGATATTTGACTGAGATGTAGTTTTTCTTTTCTTTTTTTTTCTTTTTTTTCTTTTTTTTTTTTTTTTTAAGGAATCTGGGAAACAAAGAGAAAACCAAACCAGTTCTGTTGTACTGTTGTCTGATACAAGCTCTATATATATATATTATATATAAACCATGGGAAATGTTGATTTTTATTTCCACCTGTATATTGAGGGTCATTTGCACCAGCCCAGCCTTGGAAAAAGGTGACAGTTGTGGCTCTTGAGTCATTTTGGCTTTTATATATAAAGCAATATTTTATTTGGTTTTGTTTTTCTCCTTTTTATTGTTTTCTTTTTGGGTTTGTTCTGGCTTTTTTTTTTTTTAAGTGGATTTCACTGGGAGTTGCAAAGAGATTAATTTAGGGATAGCATAGGGAAGAATTTGGGAGTGGTAACTAACAAATCCTTGTAATGAGAGGCAGAAAAAAAAAAAAAGAGATTAAAAAAGAAAAAAAAAAAAGAGAAAAGGAAACCACCTCATCCTCATATGCCAGTGGTGTGCAGCCTGCTGCTTAGCAGTGTGGGCTCTAGGAATCAAGACTCCCTGGAGGCAAGGAGTTAAAAGGCTTCTAGCATCTCTTGTTTTATAGTTCTAGTGGAATGTTAGAACATGGTTTGTGCATACTGGGGGTCTGCACAGTCCCCTGCCAGATTCAGTTCTGCTTCTAGAGTTGGAAGTTCCTGGTCTTGACTTTAACTCTTGCGTTCCTGAACCAGTTTCCTTCAGTACTCACCTGGCATTAACAGCCCCCAACTTGCTACTGCTTTCTAACCTTCCCCAGCTCTCCTGCCTCACCAGCCTGGGTAAGTAGTGAAGGGCTGCAGGGGGTCTGAGCCTCAGCATCCCTCTGGCTGACGTTTTGGCCCTGTGGGTGTTTGCCCAGCAATGACAAATCACTGCAATAATCAGGACCTTGGGAGCTGCTGAAGGAGGAGTTGGCTTCAAGTGGGGAGGGGAGAGGTGGGGAGAAGTTGGCTGCTTTAGGGGAAATGGGGTGCACAGGCCCTCTCCCCCCAAAAAAAAAAAAAAAAGAACAAAAGGGGTGTTGTTCACTCACCATCATGTCTTTGTAATGCTTGTATAGTTGGTGTTAATGCTCACAGCTTTTTTAAATCTGGAGGTTCTGGTAACCTGTGGTGTATTTTTTCAATTCCTCCCTCCCCCCCGCCCCCCCCGCCCCGCTGCCCCCTCCNCCCTGTGACTTTTATTTTACTTTAATTTCTTTTTTGTTTTGGTTTTTTATTTTTTCCCCTCCCCCTTCCGTGTCTCTTCCCACTATGCACAGATTTACCTGCAAACTCCTTAGTGTGGTCTGTGGGGAATGTACAAAGTTTAAACACATCAATAAACACTTTAACTTCCAGATTGCTGCTTCTCTTTATTCACTGCCTCCCTGGAGTTTCTCCTCCCACCACACCCAAACCTGCTGAGACCTTTTCCCAGTTTTCTGTCTTTCAGAGAGCAGGAATATTCACAGACTGCAGTGGCTTGGAAGGGACCCTCAAGATCATCTTGTTCTACTCCTCTGCAGTCAGCAGGGACACCTCCAACTAGAGCAGGCTGCCCAGGGCCACAGCAAGGCTGATCTTGAATGCCTCCAAGGGTGGAACATCCCTGGGCAGCCTGTTCCAGGATTTCACCTCCTTCATTGCCCAGAACTTTCTCCTGATGTCCAACCTCAATCTCCCCTGCTCCAGTTTCAAACCATTGCCCTTTGTCCTGTCACCACAGGCCCTTCTAAACAGTCCCTCCCCAGCCTTCCTGTAGGTGCCCTTCAGATACTGAAATGTAGCTCTGAGGTCCCCCCGGAGCATTCTCTTCTCCAGGCTGAAAGCCCAAACTCTCTCAGCCTGGTTTTGAGTGTGCATAACCATGCCCAGAGTCTTTTTGTGGTGGTTCCAGATCCTGCTGAGTTTTGTGGAGAGGAGGAGGCATGATCATAAACCAAGACTGGGCCTTCTGGATGACATCACATCTCTTAGACCCTGGAGCACAGGTCAGTTAGACCTGTGGCTACTGGTTGCCACCTGGCTGTGTGCAGAAGATGCTGGGAGTGGTTCTGTGGTGGTTAAAAACACCAGAGCTGCTCCTGGAGTCAGGGCAGCCATTAGCACAGCTCCTGAGAGCAAGCAGAGCCAAAGCTCTCTGCAGTAGCAAGCTGTTCCTGCTGCTCTGCTCTCCCATCTGCACTTCCTCACGACCGGCAGGAACAGATCCAGGAGGTGGGGAAGCAGATTTGGGTAGCACAGGGATTGTGCTGGCTTCATGCTCAACCTGCACTGCCTGCAAGCCTTAGGAACAGTGCTGGATGGAAGGAAGGGGGCTGCAGGGAATCTTGGCACAGAAATAGACCTCAGGGTGGACTTTAGGAAGAAGTTCTTCACTGAAAGAGTGATTGGCATTGGGATGGGCTGCCCAGGGAGGGGGTGGAGTCCCCATCCCTGGAGGTGTTGAAGAGGAGGCTGCATGAGGCACTTAGTGCCAGGGTTTAGTTCATTAGAAGGGTTAGGTGATAAGTTGGACTCAATGATCTTAGAGGTCTTTTCCAACCTGCTTAATTCTGTGATTCAAGACAGTTCCCTTGACTGCTCCTTGTGGTTGATCAGGTCTGAAACACATTGAGGGGAGACCTTGCTCCCTACAACTGCCTGAAAGGAGGTTGGAGCCAGATGGGGTTGGTCTCTTCTCCCTAGTAACAAGTGATAGGATGAGAGGAAATGGCCTCAAGTTGCACCAGGGGAGGTTTGAGTTGGATATCAGAAGAAACTCCTCCCCTGAAAGGGTTCAGTGGAACAGGCTGCCCAGGGAGGTGGTTGAATCCCCATCCCTGGAGGTGTTGAAGAGGCAGAGGTGTGGTGAGGGACATGGTTTAGCACCAGCTTTGGTAGACTTAAGTCTACCCAGTCAGAATGGTTGGGCTGGATGAGCTTCAAGGGCTCTTCTAAGCAGAGGCAGTGTATGGAGCCATAAGAGCCTGGGCCAGGAGCTGGCTGCCACTGGGTGAGGTTTGTTGCGTCACCTCCGAAGTTTGTGTTTCACAAAGGGAAATAACCTGACTGTTTGGTTTAACTTCCTCATCCAGAACACCTAAAACTTAACAACCTGTGAAGCTGGCAGCTGTCTCTGCTCTGGATGTCATCCCTCTTCTCTTCTCCTCCTTTGAAGTGTGACCTCAAACACAAATCCCTCCTCTCTCACGTCGCAGGGAGATGACCCAACAGCCGCTGCCGTTTGAGCGCTGCTTTAGGAGGCCAAGATCCAGAATTAATCTTCCTTTGCATTCATCTGAGCAGCTCCCAGGAGGTCTGGGTGAAGAAGTGGAGAAGGAGGTAGGAGGAAACACGAAGGCTTAGCAGTTTTGAATAGGAAGCACTGGTGTGTCCTGTTTCTCCTTAAAGACAGCCTCCTTGGCTCCCCTGGAACCTCCATCTTCTGCCTAAATTATTCAGGCTCTGCAGGGAGGAACAGATGCTGCCCTAGAAAATGCCTTCTGTTGGCTTGTCACAACTACTTGGGAAGGAGGTTTGATTATTTTAATTTTTTTTTTTTTTTTAGCTGTAAATGTAATTTAAATGAGCAAATCTTCAGGCCAAAGCTGTCTCTTGGACTCTGCAATCCCTCAGGTAGGGCAACCTGAGAGAAAAACAAATTACAGAGGCTGTGGGTTTGAATCCCAGAATTAAATTTGAGTATTAGATTTATTGTTGAGTTGTTTTTTTTTTTTCCCTTCAATAAATTCCATTAGCCCTACAAAATAAATACATCAGGCTGGAATCAAAGTCTATTAGTTCCATGCTTGGGCACAGCACTTGGGATCAATTCTTTATGATGGATTTTGACTGCAGCTTCTGAAGAGTAATGGTTAGCAGTGCTTGCTTCAGGGGCAGTGCTAAAACATCTGCCAGGTGTTGCTGGTGCCAGCCCTGTCCTATCCCATCTGAGAGGCCACAGGCTGGGTGAGGAAACATCAGGCACTGGAAGAGGTTGCCCAAGGAGGTGGTGAAGTCACCATCCCTGGGGGTGTTCAAAAAGTGCTAAACATGGCACTGTGGGGCATGGCTTAGTGGGCATAGGACAGGAAATGGCCTCAAGATGCCCCAAGGGAGGTTTAGGTTGGAGATTAGGAACCATTTCTTTGCTGCAAGAGTGGTCAGGCACTGGAACAGGCTGCCCAGGGAGATGGTGGAGTCCTCATCCCTGGAGATGTTCAAGAGGTGTGTGGCCATGGCACTCTGGGACATGGTTTGATGGCCATGGTGGGGTTGGGTGGATGGTTGGACTGGATGATCTCAGAGGTCTTTTCCAGCCTTAATGATTCCTCTTGTGCAGAGTCTGTTGCAGGCCAAGGTGGCTACTGCCCAAATTTAATTGCTAATAGAGTAAAGTGTGGCCATAGCACTTTGGGACATGGTTTAATGTCCATGGTGGTGCTGGGCTGAAGGTTGGGCTTGATGGCTCAAAGATTCATGGAATGATTTGGGTTGAAAGAGACTTTAAAGATCATCCAGTTCCAACCCCCTGCCATGGGCAGGGACATTTGCTAGCCCAGATTGCTCAAGGCCTCATCCAACCTGGCCTCGAACACCTCCAGGGGACATCCACAACCTCCCTGGACAACCTGTGCCAGTGTCTCCCCCCTCTCACTGTAAAGAATTTCTTCCTAACCACCAGTCTAAATCTGCCCCCCTGAAGCCTCAATCCATTCCCTCTTGTCACAGAGTCGTGGTCCAACTCTGTGCCAAACACCAAGTTAAAGCTGCTCTGGAGACCCACACAAAGAAACTCCTGAGTGATGACACCAACTGGAGTTAGACATTTTCAGGGATTCATAGAATGGGTTGGAAAGGACCTTAAAGATCATCACAACAATTCTATGATCAGTTCATCATGGTAAGACTTAAAATTCAATGGCCCAAGGCACGGTGGAGTATTTGGTTGCTAAAGGACCTGCAGAGAGTCATGGGGAGCTACCAAAGTGATTTAAACCCCCCCGCCCCCCATAGAATGGTAAGGTTGGAAGGGACCTCAAGGATCATCTAGCTCCAACCCCCTGCCATAGGCAGGGACACCTCCCACTAGCACAGGTCACTCAAGGCCTCATCCAACCTGGCCTTGAACACCTCCAGGGAGGGAGCAGCCACAACCTCCCTGGGCAACCTGTGCCAGTGTCTCACCACCCTCACTGCAAACAACTTCCTCCTAACATCCACTTTCAATCTCCCCTCTGACACTTCAAACCCATTCCCCTTGTCCTGTCATTGCCAGACCTTGTCAATAGTCCCTCCCCAGCCTTCCTGGAGCCCCCTTCAGATCCTGGAAGGCTACTCTAAGGTCTCCTGGAAGCCTTCTCCAGGCTGCAGAGCCCCAGCTATGTCAGCCTGTCCTCATAACAGAGCTGCTGTAGCTCTCTGAGCATCTTTGTGGCCCTTTTAAGAGAAGCTGGGTTAAGGAAAAAGGTTGTTTGAAAGGGAGGGGCTGTTGATAATGGGGCCTCTGGGCAGAGGAGGAAGAGTTGGGCAATTTTTGTCTCCTTTCTTGCTGTGAAGCTGTTTTGTTCATCTCTCTTCACTGAGGGTGAAGTGAGGTAAGGTAGGGGGAAAGCATTCCCTGGTTCCCTGCACAATGGGAGGTGGGTGGAAGGTGGGTGGATGCATTTCACCAGCTTCTCTTGTCTTTCATGTAGAAAACAACACTCTCTGGGATGCTTCTGCAGCTTGTTTCCTACCTTCAGCCCTGGCTGAGATAAAAGGAGGAGAGGAGCTCAAGGCCACTGCGATGCGGTGCCCTTCCCTGTGCTGCTGCAGCCAAAGGTAACCTCAACCTGGAGGGGCACAGAAAACCTCTTCCTTACACTTGTTTTGACCCTGGGCCTGGGTGGTTGGAGGAGGATGCTGCACAGCTCAAGGTTAAGATTTAATTTTGATCTAAGGGAAGATTGAGACTGGAACTTAGAAGGAAATTCTTTGCAGTGAGAGCAGTGAGACACTGGCACAGGTTGCCCAGGGAGGTTGTGGATGAACAACTCCAGGGAGGGGGCAAGTCCAGGTTGGACGAGGTCTTGAGCAAGCTGGGCTGGTGGGAGATGTCCTTGCCCATGGCAGGAGGATACAAACTGGATGATCTTTGAGGTCCCTTCCAACCTAAACCATTCTGTGAGGCTATAAGATTTAACCTTGATCTAAAGGCAGATTTAGACTGGAGATGAGGAAGAAATTCCTTGCAGTGAGGGTGGGGAGACACTGGCACAGGTTGCCCAGGGAGGCTGTGGATGTCCCTTCCTTGCAGGTTTTCAAGGCCAGGTTGGATGAGGCCTTGAGCAACCTGTGCTGGTGGGAGGTGTCTCTGCCCATGGCAGAAACTTGGAACTGGATGAGCTTTAAGGTCCTTTCCAACCCAATCCATTCTATGAATCCCTGAAAGTGTCTAACTCCAGTGGGTGTCATCACTCAGGAGTTTCTTTGTGTGGGCCTCCAGAGCAGCATCAGAGCTCAGTGGCTGGCATCAGAGCTTTGCTGGTGGCTTTGCTGGGCTGGCAGAGATGTTAGGATGTGCACAGCAAGGGTCAAACAGTGCTGAGGCAGAGAGAGTATTTTCCTAGGACCCAGTAACTGGCAAGCAGAGGAGTAAAGAGTGCAGCAGGCAGTGAGAGCAAGCACAGCTAAGGGCTTCTGTGAAGTAGTTTGGATGTGTGAAAAATCTCAGTCAAGCCTTTGAAACACAGAGGGCTGCAGGCAGCAGCATTGATCTCTGCAGCTGGAGTCAGGGGGAGCATCTTGTCTGTGCTGACCCCATGCCCCCCCTGCCAGGGGCTGCTGCTGAGCAGATGCTGAGTGCCAGCTCCAGCTCTGCAGCAGCTTCTCAGCCCCTGATAAAAAGCTGTTCATGCTCTCAGGTCTCTCTGGGACCCTGTGCAGGTCACCTGCCTGCCATCCTTAGCAGCAGCACGGTGTGAAAGCCTGGGGGAGCTGGCAGGCAGCAGGCTTGAAAGCTGTTTCTCTGCTGCAGGAGGAGTTAGGGCTTCCTGCCCAGGGAGGTGATTGAATCCCTATCCTGGAAGGCCACTCCAAGGTCTCCTGGAAGCCTTCTCTTCTCCAGGCTGCAGAGCCCCAACTCTCTCAGCCTGTCCTCACAGCAGAGCTGCTGCAGCCCTCTGAGCATCTTTGTGGCCTCCTCTGGACTGGCTCCAGCAGTTCCATGTCCTTCCTCAAAGATCATCTGGTTCCAACCCCCTCCCCTGGGCAAGGAGTCCTCATCCCACCAGCTCAGGCTCCTCAAGGCCTCATCCACCCTGCATGGGGAGGCCATCCACAACCTCCCTGGGCAACCTGTGCCAGTGTTCCCATCCAGCCTGGCCTTGAACACCTGCACACAGAAGCAGGGTTTGACACCCTCCCCCCAAACAGTGCTGCTCAGAAAGGTTCCTGCTTGCACAGTGAAGGGATAAAGGATGGAATTCTGTGCTCCCCTTTAGACTTCACTGACCTCCTAGAACCATTCCCTGAGCTTTTCATGCCCCAAAACCTGAGAGGAAAAGGAGCTGCAGCAAGGAGAGGCAGCAGTATTCTGTGGACTGCTGATTGTTAT
Organism: Ramphastos sulfuratus; assembly: GCA_013399055.1. Classification (NCBI taxonomy): domain Eukaryota; kingdom Metazoa; phylum Chordata; class Aves; order Piciformes; family Ramphastidae; genus Ramphastos; species Ramphastos sulfuratus. The sequence goes on along the minus strand of WBNM01011259.1, from coordinate 8,747 downwards.
TTAAAGCAGATGGGTTAAGAGGGATGAAATGCATTAAGATTTTAAAAACATATTTATCTTTTAAGTTCTGGAGGACAAAAGTGACCTAGAACTGCCCTCTGAATGACAATTGCACTGTTTGGAAACTAAATTCACTAATTAAACTGAAACAGTGGATTTTAGTGCTGCTTAAAGTGCCACTTTCAGCTCCTCTTTAAACCATGAATCTCCAGCCAGTCTCTCAGCAATAGCAATAAAGTTTTGCATGCAGATGCCATGGACCAAGGGCTGCAAAGTGCTTCTGCTCTTCCAGCACCACCTTGCCAGATGGCCTCAAGATGCTTCTCTTCCTTCCAGCTGCATCAAGGAATCATAGAATCAGTCAGGGTTGGAAGGGACCACAAGGAGCAGCCAGTTCCAACCCCCCTGCCATGGGCAGGGACACCTCACACTAGATCAGGCTGGCCACAGCCTCATCCAGCCTGGCCTTAGACACCTCCAGGGATGAGGCTTCCACCACCTCCCTGGGCAACTTGTGCCAGGCTCTCACCACCCTCATGCTGAACAACAACTCCCTAACCTCCAGTCTGACTCTAACCATTTCCAGCTTTGTTCCATTCCCCCCAGTCCTATCCATAACTGACAACCTAAAAAGTCCCTCCCCAGCTTTCTTGTAGCCCCCTTAAAATACTGAAAGGCCACAATAAGGTCACCTGGGAGCCTTCTCTCCAGACTGAACAGCCCCAACTAACTTTTGTCCTACTACAAAACAAGACATCATCAGCAGGGCAAAAGCAGCAGTTGGGTTTGTGTGTAGCAATGAGGCTCTTGGTAATCAAACCCACCCAGACACACATCAGAACCCAGCACAGAGGGTAGGGGCACACAGCTCTGTGCTCCCACCCTCCTTCAGGGTCACCCATGCAGAGTTTTGGGTGGGTCAGACTTTCCTGGTGAACACCACACTGCCCAGTCAGGGAGTTGTGTTGCCTTCCAGCTTCCATGGAAGTCCTTTGGGCTAAAGGATTGCTGTAGGACACCAACTCCACACCCAGGCTAGCTGGGAACTGCTCCACCAAATGGAACTGCAGCCACAACCACCTCATTTTCTCTCTACTGGCCCAACAAACATCACTGGCAGCTCCAGCATGGGGCACTAGGTGACAGGTAATTTGTGTGCCCTGATCCAAGCAGCCCTGATGTGCTCCTTTCAGGCTCAGAGCACAATCCCTCTAAGCTTGTTAGCCAGGATGATCAGAATTTGCTCTGATTTGCATTAATTCAAGGAAAAATGCTAAATCCTCAGAGATAGAGAGAGAGATTCAGCACTGCCCAGGTAACAGCAGGGCAAGGAAAAATAAGCCCCAATGATAGTGCATCAAAGGAGGAAGAGATATTTTTGCCCTTCTCAAAGGGCAGCACAGAAGGTTGGCATCTCTGCACCAAGCTCCCCTTAATGCCAGCCAGTCCCTGATAAGCTGACCAAATGACCCTGCCTCAGGTGCCAGGGTACAACACCCACACCTCTGAAGCTTCACTCCAGTGCAGGAGACCCACAGCAGCACTAGGAAAAGGCAAAACTCCTCATCTGAGGACACCTCTGAATGCTTTATGACCTCTGAATCATAGAATGGTAAGGTTGGAAGGGACCTCAAAGCTCATCCAGTTCCAACCCCCTGCCATAGGCAGGGACACCTCCCACTAGCACAGGTCACTCAAGGCCTCCTCCAACCTGGCCTTGAACACCTCCAGGGAGGGAGCANAAAGATCTGAGCATGGCCAATAGGCTTTGGTGTTCCCAAGTGCCTTCAGGTGGAAGCTCTCTCTGGCAGGAGCTGATGAAGTGGGAGTCACCCCCAGGCTCCCTTCCCTTCCACAGGGCCTGTTCCTCAGGGCTGCTCTCAGCCGTTCCCCACCCTGGTGTTGTGCTTGGGTCATAGTCCTCTGCATGTGGGACCCCAAAATCTCCCTAGTATCAGGTGACAGGATGAGAGGAAAGAACCTGCAATTGTGACAGGGGAGGTTTAGGTTGGAGATTAGGAACAATTTCTTTGCTGCAAGAGTGGTCAGGGATTGGCACAGGCTGCCCAGGAAGGTGGTGGAGTCCCCATCCCTAGAGGTGTTCAGGAAATGTGTGGCCATGGCACTTGGGGACATGGCTTAGTGGCCATGGTGGGGTTGGGTTGCTGGTTGGACTGGATGATCTTAGAGGCCTTTTCCAGCCTCTGGAAATGCTGCACTCACCTTGGGTTCTTTGCTCCTCAAGGTCCTCAAGACAGCCACCAGCAGCACAAAGCATAGGTTGGACTATCTCAAAGGTCTTTTCCAACCTGGTTAATTCTGTGATCAGTCTCCCCCTTGCCCTGCCCCAGAAGAAGAAAACACAATTTAACAGGCAGGGCTCACTGCTCCAAGGCTCTCCCATGGGGCTGGGAACCACAACCACCTTGAGCCAGGGAGGATTCTTCTTTCCTCCCAACACTTACTTGAGGTTTTTGCAGTCGTGCAGCCCAGCAGTGACCTGTTTGGACTAAGCTGCCTTTGAGGAGTACAGCAGAGGTGTTGCAAGACAACAACAAGGCTGTTTGTGCTCCCCTGGTCACCCAACCCTTCATGAAGGGCATGGCACAAATCCTTTAAAGCTGATGATGAACCTCCTTCTTCTCCCACTAATCCTGATGATTAACCTTCTCTTCTCCCACTAATCCTCATGATGAACCTTCTCTTCTCCCACTGATCTTGCTTTATGATGCCTTTTAAATCTGGGCTTGATCCTGATGGCAGGAAGCACCTCCCCACACTCTCCTGCTGCAAACCAAACAAAGGGCTCAAGAGAAAAAAAACCCAACCCAACACCAAGTGCAAAGCAAACAGCCACAAGGGAAAGGTTTCATTTGGAAGTGACCAGCTCCAGGTAGGGAGCAAAGCTGTTGGGGAAAAGCTGCAGGGATGCTCACCAGGAGCTTCCATGTGCCCAACCTGCACCAACTGAAGCCATCATCTCACTTCAAGGGTCTCTCTCTCTCCAAGCTGAGCCCTGCCCAGCACACATCTCATCCCCTAGGCACACCAAACCTCACTGTAACTCACCTTCTGCTCAGAAGCAGGTAGGAGAACACCTACATGCCAGTGCCAGCACAACTTCCCTCACCCTTGCCACCCCTCCCTTTCTCCGTGCGGTGCTGCCAGGTTAAACCACACAGCCCCATCCCTCTGACCTTTCATCCACTGCCCACACCACTCTGAAGCCACCTTCACCAGGCCTTCAACCTCAAGGCACCACATTCCAGAGCCCCTGGGGGTGGTTTGTTGAAGGACTTTATTGGTCATCACCTGCACTGGGTGCACATTGAGCTCTGTACAAATCCCCCCTCCGTGAACCCCAGAGTGAGCGGCAGCCACCAGCAGCTTTCAGTGCTGGTTTGGTTCCTTTCTCCAGAAGCAGGTGGGAAAAAACACGTGGAAAGAGGCCCAGTTGGCCACACTGGTTGGGCTCCACCAGCAAACCAGTCCTGCAGTTCACAACCCCAGCTGCAGCACCGCTTCTGCTGCGCTGTGCCCTCCGTGTCCTGCCTCCCGCCGCCAGGTGCTGGTGTAGTTGATCAAGACTGAATTCAAAACCTCATCTCACAAGCTGTAAGCCTCAGCAGGGAAGGGGCTCCCATGCCCACCACGGCCTCATTTGTCATCTGAGGGATTCTCTGGCAGCAGGGTGCTCTCAGAGCTCTTGATGCCTTTGCGGATGCACATGCCACAGTCCAGCTCCACGTCGATGTCTCCAAACTTCAGCTGGCAGGACTCATTGCAGCTGCAAGGGGAAAAGGGACACTGCTCAGATATATGTCTTATGAGGAGAGCCTGAGGGAGCTGGGGTCTGCTGCTTGGAGAAAAGGAGACTGGGAGGTGACCTCCTTAATGTTAATAAAGACGTGCAGGTGAGTGGCAGGAGGCTGGAGCCAGGCTCTGCTGGGTGATGCCCAATGACAGGACAAGGGCAATGGTGGAAGCTGAGGCATAGGAAGTTTCATTTAAACATGAGGAGGAATTTTTTTCCCTGTGAGGGTGACAGAACCCTGGAACAGGCTGCCCAGGGGGGTTGTGGAGTCTCCCTCCCTGGAGATATTCAAGACCCATCTGGATGTGTTCCTGTGTGGTCTGCTCTAGGTGATCCTGCTCCGGCAGGGAGGGTTGGACTGGATGAGCTTTTGAGCTCCCTTCCAGTCCCTGACATTCTGTGATTTGTAGGCAGCAAGAACTGTCACCCCCACCCCAGCCTGCTCAGGAAGGCTGTTAAGGATGACCTGCTCCCTGGTGGCATGGAGCTCACCCTTTCCAGCCAAGACATGGACTAGTCCATGCCTGGACACCCTCCTTTCTTACACCATCATACACTAGTGGCTGGACTAGGAGCAGAGAAATGATTCTCCCCCTGTGCTCTGCACTGGTGAGGCCACACACAGTACTGGGGTCAGTTCTGGGCACCTCACTACAAGGACATGGAGGGGCTGGAGCTGGTCCAGATATGGGCAGTGAAGCTGGTGAAGGGTCTGGAGAGAAGCAGCTGAGGGAACTGGGGGTCTTCAGCCTGGAAAAGAGGAGGCTGAGGGGAGACCTCATTGCTCTCTACAGCTCCCTGAAAGGAGGCTGCAGCAAGGTGGGAGCTGGCATCTTTTCCCTAGCATCCCATGGCAAGACAACAGGAAGTGGCCTGCAATTGTGCCAGGGGAGGGTTAGGTTGGGAATTAGGAACAGTTTCTTTGCTGCAAGAGTGGTCAGGGATTGGAATAGGCTGCCCAGGAAGGTGGTGGGGTCACCATCCCTGGAGGTGTTTGAGAGGAGGCTGCATGAGGCACTTAGTGCCAGGGANGAGGTGGTGGAGTCCCCATCCATGGAGGTGTGGCTGTGGCACTTTGGGACATGGTTTGATGGCCATGGTGGTGTTGGGTTGAGGGTTGAACTCAATGACCTTAGAGCTCTTTTCCAGCCTTAATGCTTCCACGATTTCCCAGGATAGGTCTGGGCATAGCCCTTGATCATCCTATCTCCTGCACAGTGCTGGGACCCCCCCAGGCCCCCTGCCCTCCACGTACCAGCGAGATGCAGCAGCGTTGGCTGCCAGGACAGCGAGAGTGCCCAGGTAGTGCCAGCAGAAGCAGATGGTGAGGAACAGCAAATTGCTGCGGTCAGTCTGATCCCAGCCTGGGCCTCCCCACGGAGGGCACAGCACAAACCCAATCTGGTGATAGAAGAGAGAGGAAGCATCAGCACCAGTCAGGCCTCTGCAGATCCTTCTTCACATCTCCTTCTGGTTTTAGCCAAGCTGCTGCAGCTGACTACAGACTTAGAGGCACAACAATCCCAACAGCTCAGCATCTCCAGAGGAGGAGGCCAGCCCAAAGCTGTGGTGTTGTGTGAGAGCTTTCTAGATGTTTCCAGCTACTTGGAACACAGAGGAAGAAACTGGACCTTGGTGAGTATCTCTGACACTATGTTTTACTTTCTCCTAAAATATAGGAGGAATTTTTTCCCTGTGAGGGTGACAGAACACTGGAACAGGTTGCCCAGGGGGGTTGTGGAGTCTCCCTCTCTGGAGATATTCAACACTGCCTGGATGCATTCCTGTGTGATCTGGTCTAGGTGATCCTGCTCTGGCAGGGGCATTGGACTGGATGAGCTTTGGAGGTCCCTTCCAGCCCCTGACATTCTGTGATTCCAGCCAGCTTACAAGTTCAACCCTGCCATGAGGGGCAGACAGCTCCTCTCACCCATCTTCCTGGCTCTGAAGCCCACAGCCCGGAGAAGAACATTGGATATGCACTGACCTGCCAAAGCCAAGAGCCCTGGAGAAGGAAAGAGCTGGTCCTGAAGATCTCCAGGATGATGTGATCTCGGAGGAACACCTCCAGGAAGACACAGAGAGCTCCAGCAAAGACAGCCATGGCCAGCAGGGAATGGACATGGTGGTCCAGTGCAGCATCGCTGTCGTCACGGAAACAGAAGAGCAAACCTGCCCAAATTCATCTGGCATTAGAAAAGGACCTTCTGGGATTTGTGTTTTTAAAAAAACCTCTGAAAAGTGAGCCTCTGCTCCAGCCCTTGCTGTGGTGGGTAGGGCCAGACAGCAGGCAGCCTGCTGTCACCACCTTCACTCTGCAAGGACCATGCAGCTCCCAGCACTAGGGGTCTGCTCCAACCCCTGTGCCCCAGGCAGAGCCGTGAGGGGTACGGCAATGGGCACACCCAGCTCAGAAAGTGGTGGGGAGCTTTGTATCAGAGTTTGTCCCTCTATGCATCCAACCAAGGTGTGTGTGGGAGAAAATCCTTTATGAGGCTCCAGAGATTGCCAGCTGCTTGTCAGCAGGAGGAGGTGGCCCCTTCCAGGCCTCCTGCACCCCTGTGCACCAGGAGCATCCAACCACGGCTGGCATCATGTTCGGAGGGGCTGACTCCACAGCCAGTGCCATTGTGCATCTGCACACCCTCCGGCTGTGACTGACTGCAGAGGACCTTGCCAGCCTTGAAAGAGCCCTGCACAGTGGTGACCATGCCCCAGCCCCTGGCAAGGCTGCTCCAGACTCACCTTCGACGAGCAGAGCCATGCCCAGCGACAGTCGGTCTAAGCCGCGCGGCAGCTTGAGCGGAGAGTGTGAGACCATGTCCACGATGCCAGAGAGGAGGAAGAAGAGGTACATGGTGGTGTAGTGCCAGTGGGTGAGGTCCGTCCAGCTGTGTGTCTTGGGGCTGTACAGCTGCAGGTGAGGACCAGTGGGAACAAACTGCTCCACCAGTATCCCTGGGCAGAGAGTGGTGAGGTCAACACTTTTCATGTGGGGAAAGGACAAGCTTGCAGGAAACCTTCCTTGAAGTCACAGTGGCATTTGTCCAGGGGAACAGTAACAAGGCCCCAGCACAAGGATGTCTCCAAGCCCTCCCACACCAGCCATCTCCCACTGCAGGCAGCCCCAGTCTCTTGGGTTAAAGTGGCAGCAGCACCAGCAGACACTGGGACACAGACCCATGACCATCTCTTACCTGTCAGAGCAAAGAAAGTTTTGACTGCCCCTTCAAAGACTTCCACACGCTGGACCCCATAGCTCAGCTGGCTGTCACCACTGGTCTTCCTCCTGAGATACCTCAGGGGGTATTTCACAGACCACCAGAGGCCAAAAATGAAGAAGAAGGTGCCCCGGAGGGCACTGCCCAGGAAACTTGTTGGCATCAGGCTGGCTTGTTGGACCTGCAAGGACAAACAGTGTCAGGAGGCCAACCCAAGGCATGCCCAAGGAGGCTGGAGGCCAACCCAAGGAGGCTCAGCATCCCCAGGGAGCTGCATCCCAGCAGAGTGGCTGTGCATGGCTCCATCATCAGCTGCAGAGAGGTAATACCAGAGATGTGACATCACCATGGAGAAGCTACCAGTGGCTGAGTGTCTGCCTAGGTGGTTGCATGCACAAGCATCAGGACTTCACTATGCCAGAGAAAATGAGCACCCAAGACATTGAAGGGCTCCATGCTGTTGGGAGAGGAACCATAATAAAGATTTTGCTTATAAAAAGCAACATGACAATTATTTCCCTGGAACATCAGCTCCTTCCAAAGTAGGTAATTGCCAGGGTGTGAATCCAGCCAGCATCTTCACTAGCCAGGGCTTTGCTGGGCCTCAATGGCTGTGCAACAAGAGGAGGGGGCAATCCAAGAAGCATAACCACATCCAAAAGGAGCCTCGTGTGTATCCCACACAACACAAGTGGTGCTTTGACACAAGGGACAGAGATTTCATCCCCAGTGGCATGAGCAGGAAGGCTGAAGGTATGCAGATTGCCTTTGTGTTAAGCAAGACCAACACCACTGAGCACCAGTGAGGATGGAGAGGAGCACGACCAGATACCACAGGCAAAGTCATATCAACTCATACTCCTGTGTCACCTCCTTTAAGTGATCCTGCTCTGGCAGGGGGGTCAGACTTGATGATCATCAGAAGTCCCTTCCAACCCCTACCATTCTGTGATTCCAGCTGTTGAAGAAACTCCCAGAGGAGCAGGCACGGAAGGGAATAAGGAACCATCTAAACACACACAGCGAGGAGCTGCTGACGTTCCCTTGGGCTGATCTTGGGGCAAAACCTCCCTCTCTATCTGCCCCCACCCCCAAGCAGCTCTCCCCCTTTCCCTCCTCACTGGCTTTCTGGCCCTCTCCCTCAGCAGAGCAGGAGGCATTACTCATGCCGAAGCCGCCACTGCGACTTGCCCTTGCATCACCAATCACCTCCTCGCCGTGTTTATAAATACCAGAGCCGACTGCAGGGGCTGGATGAACAACTCCAGCACGTTCTCCAAGTCCTCCCACACTGCAAAGCAATTAAGGTGCTGCAAAATAAGGGTAGGATGTGGCGTGGCAAGCGCCTGAGGTGAGACCTCCCCAGCTGGGCTTTGGCTGCAGGGCTGCAGTCGGTCGGACCGGCTCGGCTCTGGCGTGGGCAGCCGTGACAAGCAGAACTATCATCAGCCACTGCAGCTCCAGGACATGGCTGATCCTGGGGAGGCTCAGGGCTGTTTACACCACATCGAGGTTTCCTCTCAGGAGGGAAGTTACTAAGTAGCCTTTCATGCAGATGAGAAACGCCCTGCTCCAGGAGCTGGTTCAGCTGATGGCAGATGCCCTGGTTTGGATGTCTACATCAGGCTGAGATGGCTCACACCTCAGGTCTTGCCTGATTATAGCTTGGACACCCAGGCCAGGGCACATCTCTTCCCTGGACAGACACCTGC
>WBNM01011258.1:1345-37864 GCA_013399055.1 Ramphastos sulfuratus | reverse complement strand
CTCCCTGGGCAACCTGTGCCAGTGTCTCACCACCCTCACTGCAAACAACTTCCTCCTAACGTCCAGTTTCAATCTCCCCTCTGCCACTTCAAACCCATTGCCCCTTGTCCTGTCATTACAAGAGCTTGTCAATAGTCCCTCCCCAGCCTTGCTGTAGGCCCCCTTCAGATACTGGAAGGCTACTCTAAGGTCTCCTGGAAGCCTTCTCTTCTCCAGGCTGCAGAGCCCCAACTCTCTCAGCCTGTCCTCTCAATGCTGCTGCTCTGTACTTAGCAGATATCATGAGTAAGATCAGGATCCATCCTTCCCTTCCCTGTGCACTGAATGCAAGACCTTGTCAATAGTCCCTCCCCAGCCTTCCTGTAGGCCCCCTTCAGATACTGGAATGCTACTATAAGGTCTTCCCAAGCCTGTGTTTTCACTCCACAGCATGTAAGAACTGCTGCTTTTGGGAACAAAAGATTCCAGATTTTGCTTTCTGTGGGAAGCAAGCAGTTGTAGCAGTAGCAGAGGAAGGAAACGATGCTGCCGTTTGGCGTGCTCTCGGTAGGGGAAAGGTGGCAGACTGGAGCTCATTTGTAGCTGAGGGTTCATTCCACCTGCTTCACCGTGCCGTTAGCAGTCATAAAAGCTCTGTGGTCTCGGTTTAGCTCTGGCCTTGCCTCCCTGCAGGCGAGGAGCAGTATGGCTGCTCCTGAAAAACCCTGACTCTGCTTTTCTCCTCCTTTTCCCAGGGCCCAGTCATATATGCGCAGTTAGATCACTCCGGAGGACGGCACAGCGACAAGATCAACAAGTCAGAGTCTGTGGTCTACGCTGATATTCGGAAGAACTGAGCTGGCAGAGAGCCTCAGCTCCCCAAAGGAGAACACACTTTTGGGCTGCAATTGCTTGAACAGGATTTGACCCAGAGAACTCACGCGTGGCCTTGGACGCCTAGGCTAGGACCAATGCATGTGCATACAGAGGGGAAGATATATATGTATTGTGTGTAAATAGTCTATTTAATCGTGCAGGAGTGACACCAATGTTGCATGTTGAAATGGGGTAAGAATCTTGCTTATCAGTTGCCAGCATTCTTCTTTGTTTTTTGGTTTTGTTTTTTTTTTATATCTTGTATGACGAGAGAGAAAGTGAAGACTCGCATCACAATTGCAAAGTATTTTTACCTTGGTTAATAATGGAGAAACTGGAAGATGCCTTGGAGATTCTAGATTGACTTGGACATTTATTTTTTTGCTTCTCTAGGGCTCAATTTATGTTGTTTGGTTGAATGTAAAGAAGATACCTTCTTTATGTTCGTGGAGTTCTTTATCTCTACAGGGTATTCATCTTTCCTTGGTTGGGATCTCAAGTACAAGCTGCCTTCTCAGATGCACTCACTTGGTCTTGTAAGCCAAATTGTGACTCCTCCTTATCAGAAATGGATGTCTAAGCAGTGTAAATGAAGGAAATGTTTAGGGCTACCTGACATATGTAACAGATAGGCTTACTTCTCTTCTGAGCCCATCTATTTAAGCTTAATTGTTTAAAGCACAGGGATAGTGTTGATCTNGGACCCACTCCAGCAGTTCCATCGTTGCTGTGCTGGGGGCTCCAGAACTGCACACAGGACTCCAGGTGGGACATACCTGAACAGGCTATATTCAAACTCTATTCCAGACGGTGAATGGAGCCCAGGACCCTGTGAAGGAGCAGTTCATGGTCCAGGAATCTTGATTTATAGTTTAGATAAATCTCCTGATGCTGGAATCCATGGTAGTTGCAACGTTTTTCAGAATCGAAACGACCTGAAAATGCTGCAAACCACTCTTGAGACCATTATATCCAGTTAAAAGGTTAGGAAGCTCTAGGTGGAGGTTGTTGCCTCAGTCTCCACTGAATCTTTCAATGAAATATTTTTTTCTCTAAGTTCTCTCATTTCATATGAGCATGAAAAAGGGCTCCAAGAGATCTAGAAGCTGTAGTACTCCCTCACCTGTCTCCCAAGGCTCTATTATACCACTATCTCTTCCTTAGAGATGCTTTATCTACCCATAGAAACCTGTAGTGGAGGCTGAATGGCCTCTGAAGGAAATCTAGAGGCTCCTCTCTGGAGTTTTTGATGTGTGCTTTTTTGTTTGCACAGAGGATGCGGAGAGTGGTTCATTTCCTTCCTCTCTGCAAGTCTACTACTTGAATATTATTTCCTAACTTCTTGTTTCTGGATTAAACTCCTCACAGATTGTTAAGCATCTCTGATCTCAAATCTAGAAGCGACATTCCAGCTGAGGTTGCTCAGGTTAGTAAAAAGTAGGATTTCTGGTTTGTACATCCTAATGTGGTCTTGGTTTTTTGGTAGCTGCAATAAGTTTTCAATTTGGTTTACTATTACCCCTTCTCTCCTATTCTTACCTATTTCCTAGTTCAGTCACAGAATGGTTGAGGCTGGAAGGGACCTCTGAAGATCATTTAGTCCAAACCTCAATTAGAGTCAGCTGAAGCAGGTTGACCAGCACTCTGTCCAGTTGGTAACATTTGTCTCCACTGATGGAAACTCTACAGCGTCTCTAGGCAACTTGTTCCAATCACCTAGAGTGATTCAGCAGTGGAAAAAGTGCTTCCTTGTGTCCCATTTTTATTTGCAAGAAGTTCTGTCCATTGCCTCTTTTACTGCCAGTGTTCAGTACCAAGAAGTATCTGTACACATTGATAGGAGCCTCCCAAGCTTTTGCCTCTTCATGCTGGACAATCCCAGCTCTCTCAGCCTGTCCTCATATGAAAGATGCTCCAATTCCTTTCTCATCTTTGTGGCCCTGCATGGGACTTGCTGTGATAAGGCAATGTGTCTCTCATGCTGGACAAAGTACTCCAGGTGTGGTCTTGCCAGTGCTGAGTAAAGCTGAAGGATAACCTCGCTTTGATGTGCTGGCGATACTTTGCCTAACGCAGCCTGGGATACCGTTTGCTGCCCTTGCAGCAGGAGCACACTGCTGGCTCAATTTCAGCTTCATGTCCAACATGACTCCCACAGTGACTTTTCTGTGAAGCTGCTTTCCAACCAGGCACTCACCACCATGTACTGCATGAGATTGTTCCTCCTCAGGTGCAGAACTTTGCTCTTCTCCTTGACCTTCGTGAGATTCCTCTTAGCTCAATTCTCCAGCTTGTCTGGGTACCTCTGAATGGCAGCATAACCATCTGGTGTGCCAGCAGCTCTCCCTGTTTTTTTGTATTGTCTGCAATTTTGTGTCTACTGAAATTGTATTACAGCTTGCTTTCAATCCCCAGATGTAAGAAATCAGGCAAGGGAGGCAAGAGATCAACACAGCTGAGCCGAGAGCTGCTGGTCTACCTGAGGGTCCAGAAGGAAACAGATGGGCAGTTGGAGCAGGGCCAAGTATCCTGGGAAGACTATAGGGCACTGCCTGGTGGGGTATGGATGGGGTCAGGAACACCAAAGCATGGATGGGGCTGAAGTTGGCAAGGGATACAAAGAATAATAAGAGCTTCTATAGCTATCAGCTAGAAAAAGGTCAAAGAAGTCTTACCTCCCCATGATGAGCAAGACTGGCAAACTGGTAAGAAAGAGACAAGGAGGAGGCTGAAGTAATCAGCAACTATTTTGCCTCAGTCTTCACTGGCAACCTTTCTTCTTACACTTGGACCACAAGACAGAGACCGGGGTAGTAAGGTCTCCATTTCAGCCACCTTGAGGAACTTGAGCATACATAAGTCTATGGGACCTGATGGGATGCATCCCAGAGTCCTGAGGAAATTGGCTGATGCAGATGCCAGGCTGTGATATCTGAAGTCAGATCAGTCAGGAGAAGTCTCTGGTGATTGGAAGAAAGGAAACATTGCACTCATTTGAAGAAAAGATGAAAAGGGGAACCCTGGGAACTGCTGACCTATCAGCTTCACCTCTGTGCCTGGGAAGATCACGCAGCAGATCCTTCTAGAAGCTTTGATAAGGCACATGGAGGACAGGGAGCCAGCATGGCTTCACCAAGGGCAACTGCCTGACCAACCTAGTGACCTTCTATGATGAAGTGACTACAGCAGTGGACAAGGGAAGAGCTATGGATGTCACCTATCTGGAGTTCTGTAAGGGCTTTGGCAGAGGCACCCACTACATCCCTCTCTCCAAATTGGAGAGAGATAGGTTTGATGGGTGGATTATTCAGTGGATAAGGAATCCATTAGACAGTTGCATGAAGAGGGTAGTGATCATCAGCCTGATGTGTAGATGGAGATCAGTGACAAGTGCTGTCCCTCAGGGATCCGCACTGGGACCAGTGCTGTTTAGTATCTTCCTTGGTTATGTGGACAGTGGAGTCAAGTTTGCAGATGACACCAAGTTGAATGGCGTAGCCCAGAGGGGTGTGATGCCATCAAGAGGGACCTGGATAAGCTTGAGAAGTGAGCCCATGTGAACCTCTTGAGGTTCAGCAAGGCCAAGTGCAGGGTCCTGCACCTGTCTTGGGGCAATCCCCAGTAATATGTGAAGGAGCATTGAGAGCAGCCCTGCAGAGAAAGTCTTGGGACTACTGATGGATGCAGAACTGGACATGAGCTGGCAAGGTGTGCTTGCAGCTTGGAGAGCTGACTGTATCCTGGGCTGGATCAAAACAAGTATGGCCAGCAGCTTGAGGGAGGTGATTTATTGCCTCTGCTCCATTGCTTTGAGACCTCACAGGGAGTACTGTGGCCAGCTCTGGGGCCACTGTCACAAGACAGACATGAAACAGTTGGAGTGAGTCCAGAGGAGGGCTAGAACACTTCTGTGAAGGAAGGATGAGAGTGCTTGGGGTTTTCAGCCTGGAGAAGAGAAGGGAAGACCTTATTGTGGCATTTCAGTACTTAAGAGTGGCCTACAGGAAAGAAGNCTGGGGGCTCCAGAACTGCACACAGGACTCAGTACTCTTACTGGGGCCTATTGCAATAGGGCAAGGGATAATAAAATAGAAGAGGGAAAATTTAGGCTGGGTGAAAGGAAGACATTTTTTAAAACAAGGGTGGCAAAACACAGGTGACTGGACAGGGCTTTGAGCTAAAGATGACTTGATAACCTTTAAAGGTCTCTTCCAACCCCAAACATTCTATCATTTTTCAGGCCTCATCTTCATTTTAATGGCTGACATCTTGGTTTGAATTCTCATCCTGTCCTCCAGTAAGCTTGAAACACTCTTAGCTTGATAATTGTAAACTTACAGCTACCTTCCACTGTAAGATCAATTGAGTGAAGTACAGCTTTAGGCCCAAGACAGGCCCTCTTAGAACCACGTTAGATAGCTCTTTAAACTAGAACTGTGCAACTTAAACCACTCTGTTGGCTACAGTGGAGTTTTTTCCAACAAGGTTGGGTATGCCAACACTATTTTCTTTCATCAGGATCAGACTTCGCTGGTGTCCTAACAACACTCAGCCTTTCTTAGAAGCCTCATTAAGATCAGGATCAATCCTGCTGCTGCTTTCCTTCTCTACCAGACTTGTTACTTCCAAACAATATGAAATTAATGCTTTGGACCTGCTTGGTAGAGAAAATTGATTTTGCTCTGTCTTGTGTTCATCACCATCTTTCTCCCTAGACATTTTAGAGTAAGAGGGAGAAATGTGATGAATGTAGTGATGAAGAACCTGCTGCTATGAAAAGATGGGGCTGCCCTTTGCTCTGAAGTCTGCTACTCATCTTTGTTTCTTTTCCTGCTGGGATAGACTGGAGAATCTGAGTTGTGACCTGGTGCTGACTTTAAGAAACACACTGATCTGTCTGGTGCTGATCTGATTGGTGCTAACTGACTCTCAGAAAACATCTCCATTGCTTTTGTTTAACTCTGGGTTTGCTCACAGTGCCTGTGCTGAGGAGGCTCATCGCAAGGCTGCTTGTATCCACTTTGTGAAGGCAGAATGAACTTACAAGCATTCTTTTAAATTTCTAAACCTTTCCCCCCAGGATTAGCAGAAGTTAATCTGAATCCCTCTCCAGCATGAAGGCTGTTGAAGTGTCTTTTTTTGGGGGTCATGTTTCCATGCAGCTGTTAAATCACTTACTCAGGCTGAAGTGAAAAGAACTTGAGGCAACGCTCGCAAGCTTTCTGTCGTCCTTCAGGTTATCTTAGCTTGTTTAATCATATGATAACCTGTGCTAATGAAAGGCAAGTTGGCTTACTTAATAAACTGTCAGGAGACAGAAGACTTAGACTGTGTCGATGGGTAGCAAGCAGAGATTAAAGTCAGGCAAAGGTCATTGTGCCCTGATGTTACAGTGACCAGAATTTTAAGTCTGCTCTACCTTTATTCACTTAATTCTCTGATACTGTTCTTTGCAGGTGGAGGGGAACAGCTTAGACTTTGAGAAACTCTTAAGTATGTTGTCCTTGTTCTGTTGTAGTCTTGCTGCTGGCTCTTTTTAGAACTGTTTTTTGAAAAAAGAAATCATAGAATCATAGAATGGTAGGGTTGGAAGGGACCTCAAAGATCATCCAGTTCCAACCCCCTGCCATAGGGACACCTCCCACTAGTACAGGTCACTCAAGGCCTCATCCAACCTGGCCTTGAACACCTCCAGGAAGGTTGTGGAGCACAGAAGACCTCCAGGGAGGTTGTATAGCACAGAATCACCCAACGTGATCAAAGATCACGTTGGGTGATTCTGTGCTCCACAACCTCCCTGGGCAACCTGTGCCAGTGTCTCACCACCCTCACTGCAAACAACTTCCTTCTAACATCCAGTTTCAATCTCCCCTCTGCCACTTCAAACCCATTGCCCCTTGTCCAGGCATTGCAAGACCTTGTCAATAGTCCCTCCCCAGCCTTCCTGGAGCCCCCTTCAGATCCTGGAAGGCTACTCTAAGGTCTCCTGGAAGCCTTCTCTTCTGCAGGCTGCAGAGCCCCAACTCTCTCAGCCTGTCCTCACAGCACAGCTGCTGCAGCCCTCTCAGCATCTTGGTGGCCTCCTCTGGACCCACTCCAACAGTTCCATGTCCTTCCTGTGCTGGGGGCTCCAGAACTGCACACAGGACTCCAGATGCTGTGTGACAGGCTGGCTGCAGCACAACTAAGGGGCAGGCAACCTCGCTTGAGACAGTAACAAGTGGCTAAGAATGTTACACGGGTCACTACTCTTAGGGATGCTAGAGACGTCTGTGTGATGTAAAAGACTTGCAGTGATTCTCTTTTATTCATCATGCAAACAAATTTGGGATCAGTCTGAAATCTATTTCTCAGGTGAGGGGGGAAAAAAAAGTTTTAAAAAGTTCTCCTATGGGTAGAAGTGACTTTGTAACCATTGCAGCAGTGCAGTTCTGGCTTGCCAGCCTGGCTCCAGCAACTCAGTCAGCTGGCACCCCTTAGAGCCAAGGATGAATGGCATCATTCATCTTCCCTCTGTTTAACAGAACTACAAAGTAAAAAAGTTTTGGCTTTTTTCCTAAGGATGGATGTAGTCTTAATTATGTTGCATTACTTTTATTACCTCTTTAGAGAGGAGGATTACAAATAACAAAGTACCAACCTCAATCAGTTGGGAGCTGCATTCAGTGCATCAAATCTGCATTACCCCTTTTGACTTCAGCAGTTGTGCTGTGAGGGAGTTTTGGTGAGCATGTTCACCAAACATCACTGAGAGCCATTACAAAGTGACAGGACATTCCTCTATCAGGCTGACTGATGTGCCCTTTTCCACCACAGACCCATAGGATTGTTTGGTTGTTTTTTTTTTCTCTCAAAGCTTTAGTGATTTCAATTTGTGACTAGAAGAGCTGGAATTAGGTTTTGAACTTTTTCTTCCTAAACCTATGAGAACTGTCTAGGTAACTGTCTTGTGACTGCAGTAAATGTGTACATACAACTTAGAAGCTGCATTGCCTTAGAGCAGGTTCATTGAGGTCGTGTGAGCTGTTTGATTGATACCCAAAACACCTTCTCTCTGTATTGAAATCTTATCTCGGAAGTTTACATTCTTAATGTACCTATCTGGGACCTCCAATACAAAATGTTCTTGTTGCGTAATAGGTGATGGAAATATTTTCTCTCTGAAACCATCAAAGTTGAGAAGGTGGGTGTGCTGGTTTGAGGCTTAGTGGTTAGTTAGATTGTTCAGCAGACAGGAGAGGACCCACTGGCTCCCAGAGAGAGACCGAGAGACTGTCTTATCTAGGTTTGTCTTCTTGTTCTTATACATCTCAGCAAGCCTATGAGGGAAGCAGACATCTCCACTGTTTGCTTTTCACAGCCTATAATAATAATTTTTTCCATTAAAATATTCCAATTAGCCTCAAACCAGCACAGTGGGTTAAGACTTCTGGGCTGTGGCCACACCCCTGTGGTGCTGCTATTTAGGTAACTTTTATATGAGAGACTACAAACTCGCATCAACTCTGCCCAGCAATTCTACTCACCCTGAGGTTTCTCTTTCTCTTCTCTTCACTGCCTCAAAGCTACTAAGTCCTTTTGTTTAAGGGTATTTCTCACTCTAAAATGTAAGTTCAATGCCTTTGGAGATCAGTGTGCTGTGCAATCTTTCCTGTCTCCCTGCAGTGCCTGTGTGCTAAATGTGATTGGAAACACGGACTGGGTACTTCTGTTTTATAAACCTCTGTCTTGGAGGTATGTAAGAGAACAAACACCTGTAAGACAGGTGTATAATCTGTGTGAGGGAGCTAGATATGCATTGCATGGCCTGCTTACATGAAGAGCCAGTGTACCAACAGTTAGTGCTTTTGCTTTTACAGGCTCATCTGGGAACAGTTATCTTGGATATTTTTTTCTTGAATGGACTTTCATGTTTTCTATTGTAATCTTGTGAATATTTTAATACATTTTTCTTTTCCCCATTACTGGTTTGCTGGACAAGTCTTATGTGGTTAGGGACTGGGAAGGGAAGGGGACTGAAATATAGTACCTCTCTATATAGGAATATATACTATTCTTAGTTACTGCAGTCCCTGTTGGCTCAGGGAACAGCACAGCTGGATAGTTCACCATTTGAAATGACACTCTGTGAAACCACTTCAGCTAGGAGAAATGAGAAATGCTAAGTGAAACCAGCAGAATGCACACAGAAGAGAAACAGCTTTGTGGCAGGACAGCCTCTGAAAAAGGTGGGACTGACAGACTATCGGGTCTGGAAAATGCTTTCCTTAAAGTATCCTGTACAAATACTTTGCACAGGTTAATACAACATTATTCATCAGTGCCACAACAGGCTGCTCTAGGTCTAACTATGGAATGGCTTCCTTTCCACACTTGCCTTGCTGGAGTGATAACAGATAGGGACTGGTAGAAAGTAGGGGTCAAGAAAGACTTAGTAATAGGACTTTGCAAAACTCCAAACCTTCATATCCCAAAAACTGAGTCTTGAAGAAGCTACTGTTTTACACACTTACCTTCTCCTGGAGGGAAGTTCCCGAGCTCTGTTCCTGACTCCTTGCTTTGGTGGAAGAGCTTTGAGGATACCTGCCAGGGAAGCTCATTGATGCCATGCCCCGACCACAACTGCCTTGTACTGCTCAGAAACAGATGAGCTATTGCAATGCAATGTAAAACCTTTGCTTGGAAGCTGTTTCAGTTGCACATTTTCCCTCTTTACAGGAGAGCAACAAGTAGAGTGAGATGTTGATTTGCAGGGAAGAGTTCAGTGTTTATTCACAAGCATGCCACAGATGGGAGCAGACCACTGCCACTGAAGCTTTGGAGAACTGACATGGACACGTTTCCTGCATGCAGCCATTCACAGGAAATCTGTACCTGCTTAAGGAGGAGGTGACAAGCAAGTAATAGAAGTTTTGGTTGTTTATTTTTCACACTTCCAAGAACCAGGTACTCAAATTTTCTGCCTCTAGTTGTAAAAGATGACAGAAGCTACATCAGTGGCACACAGTAGCTTGCCTTCCGATTGGAGGAGGCCTTGAGTGACCTGTACTAGTGGGAGGTGTCCCTGCCTATGGCAGGGGGTTGGAACTGGATGATCCTTGAGGTCCCTTCCAACCTTACCATTCTATGATTCCTCTTGTTAAAGACAGTGGTGGCTGGGAAATGAAGATACACATAGCTGGAAAGAGTATCTTTGCAGTACCAGGAAAGAGAATCAAGGGAATGAAATACAAATGCTGTTGGTTACTGAAAGTATGGTAAAATCCCATGCAGCTCTGACTGTGACACAAAGAGGATTACTTCAGTCTGAGGCTCTGGCTGACTGTCTCCAGTACCTTGTTACTGCCATTACTGTTCAGTAGTCAAGCAAAGTGGTGCCCAACAAGTAAATTTAGAGACTGAGTGTGGATTGTGCCTTTTTAAAATCATAGAATGGTAAGGTTGGAAGAGACCTCAAAGATCATCCAGTTCCAACCCCCTGCCATAGGCAGGGAGACCTCCCACTAGTACAGGTCACTCAAGGCCTCGTCCAACCTGGCCTTGAACACCTCCAGGGAGGATCTTTGATCACATTGGGTGATGCTGTGCTCCACAACCTCCCTGGGCAACCTGTGCCAGTGCCTCACCACCCTCACTGCAAACAGCTTCCTCCTAACATCCACTTTCAATCTCCCCTCTGCCAGTTCAAACCCGTTGCCCCTTGTCCTGGCATTGCAAGACCTTGTCAATAGTCCAGAACAGACATCCAGAAAAGACAATGTAAGGCAGACAGTTTTACTTCAATTGAAAAGGTTGTAACTTTATTTAAATGTATAGAGACCCTCTGTTATTTGCAGTTAGAAAACACTTTAAACATTTAGATTTCCTCTTTCATTTTATCAGAGGAAAAAGCATTAAAAATTAGTGAGAAGAGGTCCCAAGGGGAAGGGATTGTGCCTTGCTGGATTTGATCTATTGCTGCAGCTACTCTTGTTGTTTTGCCTTTAGCTCCTGGTTATACCTGTGGAGGGGAAAGAAAAAAAAGGTGCATACTAAGAATATAACATTAATAGTGCCTTCCTAACAATCTGTTCAGCAAAGGAGGTTTAAAATTACAACAGACTTGAGAGTGGAAGCATAGAATCATAGAATGGTAAGGTTGGAAGGGACCTCAAGGATCATCTAGTTCCAACCCTCTGCCATAGGCAGGGACACCTCCCACTAGCACAGGTCACTCAAGGCCTCCTCCAACCTGCCCTTGAACACCTCCAGGGAGGGAGCAGACACAACCTCCCTGGGCAACCTGTGCCAGGGTCTCACCACCTTTACTGTAAAGAACTTCCTCCTAACATCCAGTTTCAATCTCCCCTCTGCCAGTTCAAACCCGTTGCCCCTTGTCCTGGCATTGCAAGACCTTGTCAATAGTCCCTCCACAGCCTTCCTGTCGCCCCCTTCAAATACTGGAAGGCCACTCTAAGGTCTCCTGGAAGCCTTCTCTTCTCCAGGCTGAAAAGCCTCACCTCTCTCAGCCTGCCCTCAGACCCAGTTAGCACAGCTTACATAGACCTTTCCTTAAAACCATGCTCGAGCTGCCATACTGAAAGTATTTAGAGCTTCACTCCCACTCAACTGGAAAACAAACAACATATGAAAAGGGCTCTGCAATGTTTAATTAAATGCTTAGTTCCTCTTGCCTGTTGCAATGTATAAATTTCTGGTTAAGATGATGTTGTATGGATGCTTTAAGTTACAGTATGTAGAGTAGCCCTTCTTAATACATACCTCCATATTCGGAAGAGCTGAGAACCACCAGCACAGCCAACAAAGAAGTTCACAGCAAACAGACTCCAGTTTTTGGGAATAATAACCAGAGAGTACCTTGACCAAATAAGACCTGTTGAATGAAAGGGAAAGTATAAAAATGTTAAGTCTTTGAAGTGAAATCATAGAATCATAGAATGGTAGGGCTGGAAGGGACCTCAAGGATCATCCAGTTCCAACCCCCTGCCATAGGCAGGGACACCTCCCACTAGTACAGGTCACTCAAGGCCTTGTCCAACCTGGCCCTGAACACCTGCAGGGAGGTTGTGGAGCACAGAATCACCCAACATGATCTTCGAGCACGTTGGGTGATTCTGTGCTCCACAACCTCCCTGGGCAACCTGTTCTGACATTCCCCTAAGTTGGGAGACAGAATTAGGAGCCAGTCTAAGTAAACAAGTTTTCTAACTTCTTACTAGAAAGCTGATTTCCTTATCACTAGCTGTTTCTCAATTAAAAGTGCTTTCAGGTGCCAGCAGGATAGCTGTAGGGGTATGTATTGCATTTTTCACAAATAACTGAACAATCACACTGTTAGTATCAAACAGAGATCCTCTACACTCTACACCACTCTAGACTTTAATTCTCCAGCACAGTTGCAGGGTAGTGACATTTCTGCTGTAGTATATTGAGCTTGCTGCACCATCTAAGGGATTACAGAATCTACCTGTCAAGAAGGGTTCACCCAGCGTGATCTTTGATTCTCTGCTCTACAACCTCCCTGGGCAACCTGTGCCAGTGTCTCACCACCCTCACTGCAAACAACTTCCTCCTAACACCCACTTTCAATCTCCCCTCTGCCACTTCAAACCCATTGCCCCTTGTGCTGTCCTTGCAAGACCTTGTCAATAGTCCCTCCCCAGCCTTCCTGTAGCCCCCTTCAGATCCTGGAAGGCTCCTCTAAGGTCTCCTGGAAGCCTTCTCTTCTCCAGCCTGCAGAGCCTTACCTCTCTCAGCCTGTCCTCATAGCAGAGCTGCTGCAGCCCTCTGAGCATCTTTGTGGCCTCCTCTGGACCCGCTCCAACAGTTCCATGTCCTTCCTGTGCTGGGACAGAAGGAAGCATATATGGCTTTAGAGAGAGTGCTGTGTAAAAGCATGGAGTAACTTTGCCTTTACCTGTGGCCATTAGTACTGCAGACTGTGCTGTGCTGAGCTTTTCTGCTGGTCTAGTCATATCAGCCATTCCAGCACCTACCAAACCCTGTGAAGAGAAATTGAGCAAGCATCAGTTGAGTACCAGGAAGGACCTCCTGTAACAGATGAAACACTTTACAAAGGGAATTTGCTTCACAGTGCAATGCTCATTCTATATGCATTATGCAGAAGATGGGATCCATTGTATGAGCAGAGCAATTAGACTGACAGAGACAACATCTACTTCAATTCCCTCGTGGCAGGAATAAGAATGCAATTATTGGGTGTGCTGGTTTGCAATAATATCCCAGGCAGTGGCAATTTTGTACTCATTTAAGAACAATGTTAATTTAATCACAATTGCTTAAGAAAGCAACTGAAAAAGAACTGGTTTTCATGCAACAAACAGAAGATTATCCAAACAAGCCTCTTCTTCCCAAAGCTCAGCATAAGATATTGCTGGTAAAGATACAGGTGTGACACCATACAGTTTTCACTCAGCTTCATCTGAGGAGGTAAAAATGCTTCTTTTTAATTTCAGCAAAAGTGTACAACTTCCAGATGAAGTGAGGAACAGCTTGGTTGATCTACCTGACACCACCAGCAGCCAACGTGCTGCTTGTTTTTTCTGCTTTGTGTTATTGCCCTCTACTGGAAGTACAATTTCACGTTACAGGAGTTAACCCACAAAACAAACCAAAACACCAACCAAATCCCACAGATAAAGGAGTCCCAATGCTTTTAATTCACTGACTGCCACTAGGCACTCTTTTTGGCTCCAACTAAGCAACCAGTTTTCAAAGGTAGACTTCCATGTGCTCTTCTCTTGCAGGACTGATACTGCCACAGTTGTGCCATGGGAGGCTTTAAGCACACTTGGGTAACCTTTGCCATCTAGGGGGAAAGTCATTTAAACTTGTTGGTGAAGAACTTCACTGTGAGCTTAGAGAATTCTTCCTGTATGCTCACAGAAGAAAAAACCAAGCCAAACATCTATGTATAAGCTCTTTTGATAGAGCAGCAGTCAACATCAGCCTCCTCAGAAGCATTCCCTGTATGCTCAGGCTTAAGAGTATGCTACTGCAGCTCCAGTTGAACTTGACATTGAAACCAAGCTACAGCTTAGAGCATAATGCATTGCCTGTGACCTATAAAAAGCTGAGGTTCACAATGGGAAGCTTACTAAGCAGCTGGCAATTGGAAGAGTAGGTTATGACAAGTTATCAAACAAGATCAAACAGTTTTATGAATTTAGAGGTAATTTATCTGTATCAATGCAAGAATTAGAAGGAGGTACAGCAAATTAGGAATCATAGAATGGTAAGGTTGGAAGGGACCTCAAGGATCATCTAGTTCCAACCCCTGGCCATAGGCAGGGACACCTCCCACTTCAGCAGTGCACAAACATAACTCAGTGGGAAGCAGAACTGCAAAGGAAGCGGAGAGCTACTGACAGCCAACACAGCAGCTGCTTTTTTTACTTTGTTTTCTCAAGATTACCTTTCACTGTGGCACACTTTAACCTGCCCTCAAACTATGAGGCTTAAGAATTGGTTTCCTTAAAATATGTTTCAACATCCTCTATCTCAGAAGTGCATGATTTAAGAGTTCTGAATTATGCCAGCTCATGCTGGCATAATGCTCATGTCTACCTTGAGCAAGAGTTTCACAGGAGAAAGCTTTTGCAAAACTGTCAGTGAAGATTGCAAATCTCCCACAAAACATTTCTCCCCATATTGCATTCCTTGCATGTTGTGCTATTGTCAATAAGGCTAATTTTGTCCCTCCCTGTATATTAACAATTAGAGCCTTAGTATGAAATCTTCCTGTGGACTCATATCTGCAGAGAAACTATTTCTTGCNTTTTTCTGCTTTGTGTTATTGCCCTCTACTGGAAGTACAATTTCACGTTACAGGAGTTAACCCACAAAACAAACCAAAACACCAACCAAATCCCACAGATAAAGGAGTCCCAATGCTTTTAATTCACTGACTGCCACTAGGCACTCTTTTTGGCTCCAACTAAGCAACCAGTTTTCAAAGGTAGACTTCCATGTGCTCTTCTCTTGCAGGACTGATACTGCCACAGTTGTGCCATGGGAGGCTTTAAGCACACTTGGGTAACCTTTGCCATCTAGGGGGAAAGTCATTTAAACTTGTTGGTGAAGAACTTCACTGTGAGCTTAGAGAATTCTTCCTGTATGCTCACAGAAGAAAAAACCAAGCCAAACATCTATGTATAAGCTCTTTTGATAGAGCAGCAGTCAACATCAGCCTCCTCAGAAGCATTCCCTGTATGCTCAGGCTTAAGAGTATGCTACTGCAGCTCCAGTTGAACTTGACATTGAAACCAAGCTACAGCTTAGAGCATAATGCATTGCCTGTGACCTATAAAAAGCTGAGGTTCACAATGGGAAGCTTACTAAGCAGCTGGCAATTGGAAGAGTAGGTTATGACAAGTTATCAAACAAGATCAAACAGTTTTATGAATTTAGAGGTAATTTATCTGTATCAATGCAAGAATTAGAAGGAGGTACAGCAAATTAGGAATCATAGAATGGTAAGGTTGGAAGGGACCTCAAGGATCATCTAGTTCCAACCCCTGGCCATAGGCAGGGACACCTCCCACTTCAGCAGTGCACAAACATAACTCAGTGGGAAGCAGAACTGCAAAGGAAGCGGAGAGCTACTGACAGCCAACACAGCAGCTGCTTTTTTTACTTTGTTTTCTCAAGATTACCTTTCACTGTGGCACACTTTAACCTGCCCTCAAACTATGAGGCTTAAGAATTGGTTTCCTTAAAATATGTTTCAACATCCTCTATCTCAGAAGTGCATGATTTAAGAGTTCTGAATTATGCCAGCTCATGCTGGCATAATGCTCATGTCTACCTTGAGCAAGAGTTTCACAGGAGAAAGCTTTTGCAAAACTGTCAGTGAAGATTGCAAATCTCCCACAAAACATTTCTCCCCATATTGCATTCCTTGCATGTTGTGCTATTGTCAATAAGGCTAATTTTGTCCCTCCCTGTATATTAACAATTAGAGCCTTAGTATGAAATCTTCCTGTGGACTCATATCTGCAGAGAAACTATTTCTTGCTCAAAGGGATATTGCAGATTGCTCTCTGACTGACATCCAGCCAGCAACTGGCATCTTATACTTACCCATTTCATAACAGGTGCCCAGAAAAACACTGTTTTGGGACCTAAGGGAGTGAAAAAATAAGTTCAGTTATTCAGGGGGATGTTGCTGTTAACAACCATAGTAAGTTTGGTTTGTTTTAAATAGCAAATTGTGTATGTTAACACAGTTTCTACAAGCTCTTGTCACCTAAGTCAGTACAGCTACATTCTGTTGTGTAATCAATCTCTGCCACAGATGAGTAGGATTTGGTATTTCCACTTTTAAGCATACAAGGACACTAAGGCAATTAAACTGCATTTACAATGAAAAGAGTTAGGATAAGGCCTAGGAATAGTGCAGAGAGTTTCTATATAGTGATTAAAAGCTGCCCTACAGCTGCACTAACAGAATTAGTACTTGAAATATTTGTAAACTAAAACTACAAATTATTTTATGACTGATAGGAATCAGTTCCTCCTTCCCTTCCCAAATCACAGCCCATCTCTTTGTGCTGCAGAAGACATGCTGCACAGCAGCATGACTTGGTTAAATTGAGTACAGACTGCAAACATAAGTAGCAGCAAACGTCACAAGGACAGTTTCCACAGTTGCCTCTAATCTGCACCTCTCAGTAACACATTGGTGTTTTCAGCAGAAAAAAAAACCCAAACCACTTTTCTCTCAGTCAAACCTCCAACCTAATAATGTAGAACAGACAAAGGGGGATTAGGGGGGAAGAGGACAAAATCGACAGAAGGAAGGGAGAAAAGTCAATGGAACAGAATCTGAGAAAAACATTTCTCTTATAAATACATATTAGAGTGGTGCAAATATGGCAATTAGGTGGTTAAAGCAAAGTACTGTAATGCCACTGCCAACAATGCCAGAAATCACTAATCTAGGAATGCTACTCAAAGTCTTAAAAAAGAGAACACAGTACAATGATCTCAGAAGTCTTTCCCAACCAAAACAATTCTATGCTCAACTCACTACAATGGCTCCAATTTCATCAAAACACAGTAAGTTTTAGATCTTTTGGATCTTTTTAGATCTTTGGACGAGGCCTTGAGTGACCTGTCCTAGTGGGAGGTGTCCCTGCCTGTGGCAGGGGGTTGGAACTAGATGATCCTTGAGGTCCCTTCCAACCTTACCATTCTATGATTCTATGATGGTGCCTAGGCCACTGCTCAGCATTCTGGTAACATGCAAGGTAAATCACAGAATGTTAGGGGTTGGAAGGGATCTCCAGAAGTCCTTGAGCCAACCACTCTGCCAAAGCAAGATCACCTATGGCAGGCTGCACAGGAAGACATCCAGGCAGGAAGCCAAATTTTCACTGTAATACGTTACGTATTATCAGTAAAGTATTTGAGTAGAAATAATAAACATTAAGACTTTGGTGGCTTGCTTTTGATGTAAGCTAATTTTCCACTAACTATTCACCCTTTGAAAGGCCTTGCAGTAACTATTTATACCCCTTGTTTTGAGCACACTGTTTCAAAACAATGACTTGGGAAAAGTTAACTGTCAGGTTTCTACAGCAAGCACCTGCGAGGCAACTTAGCACTTGGAGGATTGTTACAAATATCAGTTGCTCCATCATCTTAAAGTCAACTAGGCCCTGTAAAAGGGGATGACAACTGCAGCACAGAAAGCAACCACAACAGGGCTTTATGCAAAGCTGCCAAGCCAGTTAGACTCACTGCTTGCAAAAGCAATCACATTTGAAAGCGGAGTTCACAACTACTACCACATTACTCTTTGTGTGGATAACTGAATGGTTCAGGATGCCATTTTTTAAGGGTGCCTAGGGGTTGCATATCCACTAAAACAGTCTAGTGCTGAGTAAATACAGCCCAATATTCATGCTTTAAAGATATAACTTTGTTGCTGCTCTCTTAGGCAGCTACTTAGTATGTTAATGTCAGGCTGCAAATGTAGCTCTTAGTGAATTAGTCTTACAGAGGTCCCACATGAATAGCCTTAACTGCTACCATCTATTTTTCTTCTAAAACACAAATTCACATATGGGAGTACTAGAAAATGTGGGGTGAACTGACATTCCCTAAACAGCTAGTAAAGTTTTCCAGAAGACTGAAATTATTTTTTATCAATAACAGATAATCAAATAATTTTAAACTGTTGACTATAAAAGAAAGAAACAAATCAAGACAAGGTACCAAGCAAAGGTGATTAGAAGGGGAGACTGTCCTATGCCTGAAGCAGAATTCNACACAGGACTGCAGCTGGGGTCTCTTCTGAAAGCACTCCAGTAAGCACCAAGTCAGGGTGAGATCCTGACATGCACAATTTTTCATGCATTAATTTAGCAGAGGCATACCAGAGACCAACCTGGCTATTACGTGTGTGACCAGTTTATAGACACTTCTTAGTGTAAGAAGTCTTTGTCCTGGAGAGGCAAAGTGAACCAAAGAAGCTAAAGGAAAGGAAGTACAAGCTCAGGCCAAATTTCCCTGTGGCTGCCAAGAGCAATGTTCCCTATTCTGTGGCAGCCTGGAGAATTGGTGGGACATATCCCAGGCCCTGCAGCCTTGCTCTGTGCAGTGTCAGCCAGAGAAACAGCTTTTCAGATGAGGTATCAATTATTGTACTGGAAGGTTTCTTTACCCCAGAAAAGAAGTAAGCATTGTTCCTAATTTCTCACATGTGATTTATAACGTCATGATAATGACACATACTCCTAAATCAGACTAGAAACTTAGATATCACCAGAGCTAAAATGTAAGCCTCTCATTTTTAACCTACTTATTTTGCAATCAGAGTGACTTCTATTGCATAACTTTCCCACAGACTCACCTTCAAGACATTCAAGACTGAAAGGCAAGTGGCAGAGGTTCAGTTTTGATACCTGTTTGCTCTGTAGGTTTTCTTGCTTTTATGTCATCAGTATGGACTATGGCAGATCTTTGAGGTGGCCTCTTTGAGGTCCCTTCCAACCTTACCTTTCTATGATTCTAAGACACATAGATATACATACACAGAATCCCTAAGAAATGGATTCTTACAAAATCATCATCACAACAAGTGTCCCATGGGCAGTTTTATGAAGTGAAAAGCACTGCAAGAGAACTTCCAAAGCTTTATTTCAATTACAGTTCTAATGAAGAATGAACACAGATGTTCCCAGAGCTTGCCTTGCATTCAATGCAAGCAATTGGAAGGTGCAGCATGAATGTGTCAAACAGAGGCTTGTCATCTTTACAAAGAAAGTGGTGGAGGCACTGACTCCTGATATATAAAAATTACATTAATGCTAAAAAGATGCATCCATTTAGTGAATTCTGTGCAAATCAGGCATTTTGACAACTGCAGTTTTCAGTCTTTGATTGTGATTTCTTTAATGCAACAATCTCCATGTCAAGAAGGGACCATTACAGGAGGAATGGATCAACTGACTAAGAACTAAAGTCCAGTTTCACAGTGCCTATTCCAGGTAGGTGAAGAGTCAAGGATGCTTATCACACTGCAACAAAACAGCGGGGACAACAGCCTATGGAGCTGTAGGACTTTATCAAGAGCTCTTTTTAACTACCCTGTGCAATTTGTTTACATGGCAAACATCACCTGGATGGCACCGGAGCTGATTGTTTTACAGGAGATTTCTCCCTAATAGCATGAAACCCCCGATGTTTGCTCAAGGAAAGGTGAGCTTTAGGTCAGGTAAGGGTAGCTCATTTCACAGAAGCTTGAGCCCTTCAGCTAAGAAAATGGACTTACAAATGGCTCAAGTTGTCTCCTGCAGGAGCGCAGAGACAAAGCACCCAGCAGCTTGACTTAAACCAGAGCACACTTCAAGATCAGACACCCATGCAGCGCTCTCCTCTATTTTTTCAGGGCATCCATTTACAAGAAGTGACTACTCTAAAGCCTTCAGGCCCCTTTGGAAATCAGCACAGTAGTCTGGAACCACACAGCCCATCCGTCCCCGGATTCAAGCCGTGGAGCAATGCGCCAGCAGCACTCAAGTACATTGGTCCATTGCGGTAGGCGGCAGTAACAATTCCTATCGTCTCTGCCTTTTTCTTTTCCACACCAAGTATGATGGGGAAAACTGATGAAGGGAAACAGAGGAACTGAACTGCGCTTCTGCGGCGCTACGAAGACACATCCCTGCCCCGCCCCGGCCCCATCGGGACCTACTGCCAAGCGCCCTGACAGCTTCGCCCCCTCCCCAAGCCAGGCAGCGGCAGCCGCAGCCGCCCCAGAAAGGGACCCGCAGCCGCCCCAGAAAGGGACCCGCAGCCGCCCCAGAAAGGGACCCGCAGCCGCCCCAGAAAGGGACCGCAGCAGCCGCCACCGCCTCCGCAGCCGCTAGCAGAGGCCGAAATGACCCCTGAAAGCGCAGTCCCAGGCGCGGAGGCGGCTCTGACCGGCGGAAAACGCCCCGTTACCTTACCTGCCGGATGGTTGTAAAAGGGCCGGAACCGCGCCGGCAACATAAGCTCGATGCGGTCGAGCAAGCGGTGGTAGGAGGCACGGAGTCCCGCGGCAATGGCCGCCATGGCGAGACAGCGAGGGGGACGCGGGGACCGGGCAACAGCGGCGCGGCGCTAGGTGAGCGAGTACCGTCTGCGCCACTCCCTCGCGACCCGCCGTCCTTCTACCGGCCCCCCATAAGCCCCGCCTATCTGTCACCCTCGTGCTGGGGGGAGGAGCGCTGCGTCCCGCGTGCCCATTGGCGAGTTCTGCAAGAGGCGGGGCGGGGTGAAGGGGTTCGCGAAACGCTACTGGCTAGGGCAGCCAGCCCCCGCCTCCTGAAGAGAGCTGGCGCCAGCGTGCTCCGAGGAGCTATCCCGACCGTGAGCGAAGGGCACGAACGCCCGACTCAGAGATGGCCGCTGGCGCCGCTTCACTGTCTCATTCAAGATGGCCGCCGCGTAAAGCTGCGACTATAGGCCCAAACCAAAGATGGACACTTCGTGGCTTCGTCGTTTGCCGCGAGCGCCGGTCTCGCCGGCGAAGTGAAACGCGATGACATCATCCGTCATTTTCACGACAACGGTGGGAGAGGGGCGGCGCACGGTGTCCCGAGGCGACGTTTCCAGCGCTCGCGAGACGCCTGTAGTCTCGGAGCGCGGCGCCCCCTCCCTCGCGGCAGGGGGCGGGGCAGTAGGGGGCGGAGCGCCAAGCATGGGGCGGGGCGTGGAGTCGCCGCCGGCCCCGTCGCCGCTCGCTCCCCGACGGTGGTTCGGCGCGAGGCAGGCGTGAGAGCGCCGCGCGCGCGGGCCGCTCGGTTTCCATGGTGATCGCGCGGGCCGGCCGGTACCAGCAGACCGCCCGGCGCCCCTCCCTCCCCCGCTGCCCGCGCCCCGGCCGCGCGGGGCCATGTCCCGCGGGCACTGCCCCCACCTGCTCTGGGACGTGCGGAAGCGGAGCCTGGGGCTGGAGGAGCCCGGCCTGCTGCGGAGGCACTACCTGGGTAAGGGCGGAGGCAGGCGCGGCGGGCGGCGTTGGGCTGTTCCTAGTCGCCCCCCTAGGTGAGGAGGGAGGCAGGCAGGCGACCCTTCCAGCCGCCGCTTCCCGCGCGGTCCTCTGCCCTACGCGCGGAGCCGGAGCAGGTGACGGCGGATTCCGCCTCCCCACGGCGAGGCGCGCGCTGGGGGAGGGGCGCGGCGGGGGAAGAGTCGGCGCGTGGCGGGGGTCGGCCGAGCGGCTCCGTTGCCGAGCTCCGTTCCCCCGTTCCTCACCCCGGCGCTGCCAGCGCGCTCCGCTTCCCCTCCCCTTTCAACCGGGCCGTCCCGCAGTGGCGGCCGCTGCCGGCTGCCAAGTTCCCCGTGCCTTCCGTGGGGCGGCCCCCCGCTCCCCTTCCCGGTTCCCCGCTCCCCTTCCCGGGTCCCCGCGCCCCCTCCCGGGTCCCCGCGCCCTCGGGAGAGCGCCTGACACGGCAGGGCCTTTCGCTTCCTCGGTGCGCTCGCTTCGCTGCCCGGCGGCCCCCGCCCGCCACCCCCCTCTCTCTCTCTGCGAGGGAACTGTTGCATGAGGGAGAGATCCAGCGGGGAAGTTGGGCGGCGGCGGATCGCGGCGGCTCAAAATAGACCGGCAGCCGCGGGTTATGCCTGGGGCTGAACGGGCTCCGGATTTACCGGCGCTGAGCCTCTAAGGATCGCTAACAAAACGCGTAAATGCCGGGATAATAGCGTCATTGTTCTCCGGGCTTTTAGGTGATTCCTGGCTTTTGAGAGCTGAGCTCTGAGCAGAGCCACTCGAAGGCGTTGGGTGCCGGCTCCCTTAGCCTGCCTTTGTGTTCGCTCCGCTCCGCAGGCTTCTCCGAGTCCGCCTCGGCGCTGTCTCTTTCGGGGGCTGCGCGAGTTATTGTCACTTTCCGAGTGCTCTCATTTAAAAATAGCCTTAGCTTCCTTTGGCGAGGCTTCAAGGAGATTGCTTCGCTGTGCAGGAGCTGTTGATACTCTTCGTAATGGCGCAGGTTACGAGCGTTCTCCATCTCCTCCTTCTCAAAAAAACCAAAACATAATAAATTAAAACCTCTTGGCGTGTTTTTGGAGGTGTAGCATGTATCTGTTGCACACACCGTAGTGCCATTTTGGTTTTTGGAGAGGGGAGAGGGGTGTAGCTCTCCAGAGAAAATGATTTTGTGGTTGCAAACACATTCTTTTAGGCTTGTCTAGCGAAATAATTCCTGCTTCTGGGTCGAGACGTTAAGTACTTGGGGTGGAACTTATTTACAGCATTGTAAAGTTTTTGGGGTCGGTTTGGTTGGTGGTTTGTTTTTCTTGGGTTTGGTTTTTTTTTTTGGGGTTTTTTTTTTGTTGTTTTGGTTTTTGTTTGTTTGGGGTTTTTTTTGGTTGGTTTTTTTGGGTTTATTGTTTGGTTTTGGGGTTTTGTTTGTTTTTGTTTTTTTTTTTTTTACTTCCTAGGCATTTCTGAGCGGTTAGTATTGGTTTGCATTTGGTTTCCTGGAGGAATTTAAGGTTGCATCTCACATTACCAAATCTCGTTGGGTAGTTTTCTGACTGTGGTCCCTCCGCAATCTACAAAAGGTAATTGAGAAAAGCAAGGTCGTTACCAGTAGTTTTCCATGGCTTAAAGTATAGCAGCTTTGAGCAGACAAGTCCTTTAGAAAAGCAAATATTTTTAGATCCAAAAAAGTGAGAAAAGACTGAAAACTAATGATCTAACCGCCTCTGACTTTTCTCATGTCTTGAGAGCTGTGCTTGGCCAAGTCTTAGCTGAGGATTGTCTTAACTTTTGTTAGTGCTCAAATACGAATATCTTTCTGACTGGGTACATAAGGAATATTTTTGTTTTTAATTTTTTTTTGCCTGCTCCAACGGAAGCAGGAAAGCTCAGTGTTAAAATTTTGAAGAAGCATGGCAGGCTTTTTTTTTTGTTGTTTGTTTGGAGTTTTATTGGTTTTTTTTTCTTTTGTTTGTTTTTTGTTTGTATATGATTGTTTCTGACTGTTGAAGCATTAAGATTTGATCAGTAGAAATCATCTTTCTGGTTTTATTAAGATCTTTTTATCTGGACACTGCTCCAACAATATGTGCATAACTTCAGCTAAACCCAAAAATCCTTCTAGTGACTAGGTTAAGGTCTCATATTTACTGAGTGGGGTTTTTTTCTTTTTATTTGACTTTTTTTTTTTTTTCAATTCAATCTAAACACATCCAGTGGCTTTATAGCCTTGAAAAAGTAAGATCTGGGAGAGGGTTTNTCACCCCAGACCCACAGGGCCTTTTCCTCAGGGCTGCTCTCAGCCATTCCCTACCCAGCCTGGAGTTGTGCTTGGGATTGTGCCTACTCAGATGCAGGACCTTACAAATGACATAGAGATCTGCTTTAATGGTGGTAGGAGTTGTTCAGTCCTCACTGGCTGTTGCTTTTAATGAGAGGTTAGTACTTTTAATGTAATTGTGTGTTACTCTTGTAGAGCACACCCTCGTGTTCAAAATGGCATTTATGGCCTTAACAGCCCCACTGATTTGGTGGTGGTTGGATGTGATTGCTTGTGTGCACATTTACCACATACCAGGCCTGCTGTGCTGCTTGATGTGCAGTTTAGTGCATATGTGATTCTTTTCCAGACTTAATCAGTGTTATGTAGGAGCTTTCTTATTTGGACATGAATTGAGACCACAGTGATCAGATTAGTTAAGGCCATTGCTGATCTAGTCTGAATGGAAAGTCAGAGTCCTTACTGCTTACACTGGTTTTCAACAGCCTGACAGAACAAGTCCAGATCGAGCATTTCATTTTGACTTAGCCAACAGGGAGACTTGAGGCAATGTCCATGTGCATTTTTTTTTGCTTGTTTGGAG
Organism: Ramphastos sulfuratus; assembly: GCA_013399055.1. NCBI lineage: Eukaryota > Metazoa > Chordata > Aves > Piciformes > Ramphastidae > Ramphastos > Ramphastos sulfuratus. The sequence goes on along the minus strand of WBNM01011258.1, from coordinate 13,648 downwards.
TTTTTGCTTAGGTTTTCTTTGTAAATTTGCAAAAACAGTTCTGGATATCAGTACAAAATAAAACATCTCCGTTGTTCAGATGACAAATCAAAGGAGTACCCTCATAGCAAGCCTGTGACTAACAACACAGTCCACAATGTGTTTGGAAGGAAAAATGTGTATGCATGAATGATATTTGCATAGTGAACCATTCATTTGGATAATGTTCTTGTGCTACAGTGCAAAATATGGGAGAGACTGAAGGTGGTGTTTTGAGGGAAGGCATCTGACAGCTAACTACTTTCCTATTTACTCTGTGTTTTGGTTTCATGTGAACTGGCAATCAAGTGGCACTCTATTTATAGCCTCTTTCAGCTTTTGAAAGCAGCTGCCCAGGAAGGATCTCTGCATCATACTGTACCTTTCCATGCAGATAGTTCACTCCTGAAATTTGTGTCCTTGAAAGCTCTTTCTGATTTTGCAAGATCTCTAAATTGTTCTCTAATTTGATCTCTAAATGATCTCCAAATAATTGCTCTGAAACCCAGACTGTCTTGGACAGAATTCTAGAGGAAAGTCCTGTGCGGATGGGGCAAAATACACCTACCTGGGATGTGTCCTCCAGATGTTATAATTTGATAGGAATTCTTGCAGTGCTAGAAGGAAAATGCGTGTCTTAGTGTATCTGCTGGCTACATTTTCTTCAGCATTTGTAGCCTAATTAATCTCAGGTACTGCTTGTATCTGAAGCCTCCAGAGAAAGCCAAGCCTGGGAGAGGCTGTCACTGTTTTCTTTCATTCAGTTTGGGCATAGTCTTAGCCTAATGCTAGTGGGAAGAGTCCTGCTGCTGCATTAACTTTGTCATTAAAAACATCACAGTGCCGTAACGCTGAAAAACATTGGTAGTAAACACTAATATCCACTTAAAATTTTGCTTTGCAACTGTCGAGTGTAATTATTGTCACGTTACTTTCCCAAGAATCCCTAAATCTGGGTTGCAATTTTGTATAATTGTGGCAGTTTTTCAGTAAGAAAGACATCACTTCTGATAGCAGGTAAGGTGTTCAGTGCCATCACAATAAAGGTCTGTGTGTAGATAAAGTATGTAGCATGTATGGAGAAATGGCAGTGTGTGTTTCTTGTAAGGAGGAGGAAAGTCTGCAGTTTCTCTGAACTATTTTGTGTAATGTGTTTATTTGCTTTACTGTGCAAGGTGGCTGCTGAGGAAGGCTCTGTTTAGCTAGGAGGAAGACTGAAGACTTTCATGTTTGTTTGCTTGTTGACTGGCATGGCAGGTTATCCAGAGAAAGTGTGTTAGTCTAAAATGGTTTGCAGTGGAGTTGATTCAATTTTTTAGCTCAGATTGGCACAAGTTGTGGTGCAAGAATCAAAATAAGTCAGTTCTCCCTATTCTGATATCCTTGTTCATATTTTCTAGCATTTGCTTTCCTTGTGCTTTGAAAATTTCAAGTTTTTCAGGTTTCTTCGATAGTGTTGCAGTACTACCCCCTCTTAAACATTTTCCGAAGTTTTGCTCATTAGATGTAGGTAGGATTGGGTATTGCCATTGAACATTTAGTTCTTCCTAAAATGCATTGCTTCATGGTGCAAGACTGAAATGAATTCCTTAAAGCACTGAAAACATAAATTCCATTGCTTTTCCTTAGACAAACAAACTCCATCAGAGATGGAAACTTTAATTTTGGAGTGAACCACTAGGAAAAGCTGTGTTATTTTCCTCAGGTTTTGCTCTAGCTGTATTTCAATACATGATATCTCAGTCTTTGAAAACAATGTGGAGTTAGAAGGGTCAGACAGCTTTAAACAAGCAGCTTTGCAGCTTGTGCTCTTGCAGACTGGAAGATAGATACAGAGTGTTTAACCAGCCTTTCTTCTTGAATTCTTTGCATGATGCTTTTTGATGGTTAGTTATCTTCAGGTGCACTGCTACATTTCACATCCTAAACCTCTGGCATCAATTTTCTTTTCCAGCGTGAATTAACAACACTCTTTGGTCATAGCTAATGCTAAACCCCAGCTCACACCAGTGCTAAACCCCAACGCTGGTAGAGGTGTTTTATGTGTTGTCCTTCTGTAAGTCTAACAAATTACCTGCTGCTTGAAAAAGGAGCATTATAAATTTACATGCTTGTCTGATTATGAGGATGCAAATGATTGACTGCTCCTGTGTAGCTTACTGATGTGTAGCATCTTGCACTGCGCTTCGTTGTGTGTTCAGAAAACTGATCCTGTAGTGATGTATTCTGGCATACACCAAATATTTTCTGAAATGAGACTGAAGATTTTAGAAGGATACAATTGAAATTTCCTTGGTGGGTTTTTTTTTTTGTGTTGGCTTTATTTGTTAGTTTTGTTTTAATTAGTGATGATTTCTGAATAGAAATAGGCAGAGTCCGATTCGATACAGTGTAATGAATTAATTGTAGGCAAATACAGCCTTGAAACAAATTTGAATATCTTTAATAGGCTCAATCTAATATATCTTAGGCAGACTTAGTATAGTCACTGGATTTTCAGTGGTTGTATAGAAAAGTTTAAGATGTACAAAATGGGCTGCACTTCTTTGTGCCATTTGCAGTAGTACTTTTGGTGAATTTCTCAGTCCTCCCACATTAGATTCTGTTCACTTCCTGCATAAGAGATGCACACATTTACCTTAAAGGAGTATTTTAGGGTAGAAAAGAGTTGAAACAATAAACTCCAAAGTGCATTGATTCCAAGTCTACTTCCTTGTATTTACAAACCACTGCATTTAAATATTTATTTTTAATAATGTTTATTCCTATTTTTAGTAGAATTTGACATCTGTGAATTAAATTTGGAGGAAAATACATTTATATAGGGAGAATTAGACTGGATGTTAGGAGGAAGTTGTTTGCAGTGAGGGTGGTGAGACACTGGCACAGGCTGCCCAGGGAGGCTGTGGAGCACAGAATCTTTGATCACGTTGGGTGATTCTGTGCTCCACAACCTCCCTGCAGGTGTTCAAGGCCAGGTTGGACAAGGCCTTGAGTGACCTATCCTAGTGGGAGGTGTTCCCTGCCTATGGCAGGGGGTTGGAACTGGATGATCCTTGAGGTCCCTTCCAACCTTACCATTCTATGATTCTATGTTTCAGAAAAAAAAAAACAACTAACAGGCAACATTATAAAAGACTAAAGTTACCAGGTATTGGTCATAGACTTGATGTATTTTGGAGTGTTTTTTTTTTCCCTGCTGATAAAAGCGAAACTTGATGATTGTATTTCTTAAAAAATTCCTTGAAAGAGCAATGTGTCATTGGGACCTGTTGATAACAAATTGAGTCCAGAGGATTTTAATGAAGAGACTGTCCAAAACAAATTGCCTGATCCCATCTCACTTAAATCGATAACAAGTAATAGCAGAGCACAGTGGATACGTATAAAGTTTAATCATTATTTTTTCTAGTTCCAAGTAAATCAACTGAGCTGATAGAGACAGCCATTAAAAATGTTTTAATGTAATAATTTGCAGAAAGTAGCACGTTATTGTTAAAGGAGAATAAAAACATAGTGTAGCTGAATCATCTGGACAAGACAACAAAGAAAGACAAGCTAGCTGGTTATAATTTGATACCTATCAGAAAACCCAAAAGAGATGTGAGCTGGGAGGGCAAGATTAAAGTTGGATGTGTATTTCTGGTATCTGAGTGCTGAACACGTAGTTTTAATTTCAGTCTAATCTGCTTTCTGGTTATCTCGGGGATTATTTCACTCACAGATTTAACTGTGCTGTGGAAGTGGAGGCACAGAAGGCAGCTGAGCCTGCAGGCGAAGCCCTACAGCCACGTAGCACTACACTATGTAAATGTGATAGCTTGTTTTGTTACTATTTCGAGAACCTTTGCTTGTAGTTAACAGCATCATTGACCTTTTCTCCCTTGCATCTTGGCTGTGTGTTTTGTGGTTTAATTGTTATGGTTTGTGTTACTGCCTCCAGCTCCTCAGTGTTGTCCCACTTCGCTCCTACTCAGTGAGAAGTGTTAACAATCACTTCGGTTGATTTTCTTTTATTAAAAAAAATATGGTATGCAAGGCTCTGGGATTACTCCATACCTATCTAAGAGTAGTTTTTAGGATGTTTGGTGTTGATAGGAGTACAACTTCAGGTTTTTATGTATTAATGTCAATTTACAAAACCATAGGCACTTGCAGATGACATCGTTGTGTTCTTTGGTGGGACTGTTTTGCTGAAACATGGGGTTTTTTGGTGTATTTTTTGTTTGGTTTTGGTGTTTTGTTTGTTTTCATTGTTATTTGTTTTATTGTTTGGTTTAAGTTTCTGGTGGTTTTCTGTTTGTAATAGTAATGTCTAGATTAGAGTCATCAATGAACCTACTTACCGAGTGTTTAGGGTTTTGGTGGTTTTCTGTTTGTAACAGTACTGTCTGGATCAGAGTTATCAATGAACCTACTTACTGAGTGTTTAGGGTTTTGGTGGTTTTCTGTTTGTAACAGTACTGTCTGCATCAGAGTTATCAATGAACCTATTTATTGAGTATTTAGTGTTTTGGTGGTTTTCTGTTTGTTTAGGGTTTTGGTGGTTTTCTGTTTGTAACAGTGCTGTCTGCATCAGAGTTATCAATGAACCTACTTATTGAGTATTTAGTGTTTTGGTGGTTTTCTGTTTGTAATACTACTGTCTAGATCAGAGTTATCAATGAACCTACTTACTGAGTCTTGGTGTTTTAATTTTCTAAATCACTGATTTCTATTTATTTATTTATTTTCCCCTGCTATTGTATCTGTACACAAAGCATAAAAACATTAGTGGAAGGGGGATTTCTGGAAGTGGGAATAGTGGGAAGGAAAGGAGCAGTAGGAATAGTGGGCAGGAAAGGAGCAGTGGGAATAGTGGAAAGGAAGATTAGCCAGCCTAAATGGAGCTAGGAGGAAATTAAAAAATGGAACAACTGTTTCAGATTGTTGATTTTTTTTCTGTCCTTCAGAAATTGAAGAGACCTTTAAAATCATCTGCAGCTTTGTAAATTTTGCTCGACCTGGGCTGAACGGTGCAGATGTACATTTTAAGGGCGTAACCTTATCTATGGTGTCTGTCCACAGAATATTAACCACGTGTTAATGGCTGCCAAGAAGTACAAGTAGAATATCCAAGTGTGTTGTAGTCACAAGGCTTTGCATGTATAATTTCATTATTTGAAATCTACTTTCTCTTAGGATGCAAATCTATTTGCTTTCTACCCTTTGCAGTCTCACTCTTGTCACGCAAGACTCTGCAGGCTACAAAAGTTTGCGTGCGCTTCCGATGCATGCTCATTTCTTTGATTGCAACATTTCATTGTGTGCTCTTTTGAAGACAATCTTTGTAAAAACAGTCCATTTGCTTCGTATATAACTGCTGGTGTCTTGACACTGAGTGTTTCAGACAGCTTCGTAGTTAAGTTGCACCTTGATCTTGTAATAATGAGCTTTGAGTGCGTGCAAGCTGTCTCTTGCTACAAAAACAAGTCGTGTACTGGGTGTGCTGGATTTGTATTTCAAGATGAGACAGTGGTGTGAGAGATCACTTTAGATTTTTTATTTTTGTTTTAGTTTTTTTTTTCCCTCTAGCCTTCTTCCAATTGAATTGCTTCTATTATCTGCATTAGGATAGACCATTAAGTGTATCTGTGTTTGGTCATGTTCAAGTTGTTGCACTGCAATACTGTGAGTTCCTGTGATCCCTGATTTTCTGTCCTTGAATGTCCCCAGAATAGTCTAGTGGAATATAAGTGATCATGGCCAGGTTGGACAAGGCCTTGAGTGACCTGTGCTAGTGGGAAGTGTCCCTGCCTATGGCAGGGGTTGGAACTAGATGATCCTTGAGGTCCCTTTCAACCTTACCATTCTGTGATTCTGTGTACCAAGAACTTGTTGACACTTCAGATTAGTCCTATCTCAGCAGTAAGGAGAATCATAGAATCATAGAATGGTAAGGTTGGAACGGACCTCAAGGATCATCTAGTTCCAACCCCTGCCATAGGCAGGGACACCTCCCACTAGTACAGGCCACTCAAGGCCTTGTCCAACCTGGCCTTGACCCCCTCCCGGGAGGGAGCAGCCACAACCTCCCTGGGCACCCTGTGCCAGTGTCTCACCACCCTCACTGTAAAGAACTTCCTCCTAACATCCACTTTCAATCTCCCCTCTGCCAGTTCAAACCCATTGCCCCTTGTCCTGGCATTGCAAGACCTTGTCAATAGTCCTTCCCCAGCCTTCCTGGAGCCCCCTTTCAGATCCTGGAAGGCTACTCTAAGGTCTCCTGGAAGCCTTCTCTTCTCCAGGCTGCAGAGCCCCAACTCTCTCAGCCTGTCCTCTCAATGCTGCTGCTCTGTACTTTGCAGATATCATGAGTAAGATGAGGATTCATCCTTCCCTTCCCTATGCACTGAATGCATTCCAAACCATTTGTGGTGTTTGTTCAGCCTTTACTGAGGAAGTTTCAGTAGCACAATACAGAAAGCTATTACACAAACCCCAAACCACCTCTTATCTTTTGGTCTTGTGGCTTTGTTGTTACTGAGGTGTGTTCCATTACTTACCCTTCTTAGGAAATGAATACAAATGGGATTCCTTTTTATTTTTTTATTTTAGAAACACTATTACAATCCTGAAAATTCTCCTCAGTAAAAAAGAAAAGGATCTCCTGAGTTAAACAAGAGGGCATTTTGGTCATTACTATGGATAGATAAAATTTAACTCAACAAACAACACGACTTTTAAAAGTAAGCTATTTTTACATTTGGTTTTACATGTCCAGTGGTAATGCAGCTTGTGTCACAGTGTTACCTAATAGCAGAGTTCAAATAAAACCACATGTACAACTGATTTTTACTCTGGATAATAACACCAGAAAACTATGGCATACCCTGCATAGTCACAAACACTATTTCACTTCAAAACTGCAAATTATAATGCGGGCTGGAGATAAAGGAGCTAAGCAAGCCCTGAGGACCAAAAAAAAAAAAAAATGCTCTGGGCTGACTAAATGGATCTGGTACATTGCATTTCTCTGGAACAACCTGCCAAAGCAAGTCACTGATTTTTGAAGCTATTAAAACATACTATGTGGGATTCTTCAACTCTCATTCTTTCCAATCCCTGTCATTCTCCATTGTCAATGGGAGGACCTCATCTATTCCCCCCTCTCCTTTTTTTCCCTCTTTCTGCATTGTCATCTAAACATCACCAAGACTCAGATTTCTACTTTAGCTCATGACATCTTTCTTTAAACCCCAATCCTGGGCAGTTTCCAAGTGGTTACACTACTAATCTCATGAGATTATGTACCTATATCTGTTATGATGTGTATATCGATTTCACAACTTCCTCCAAACCTAGCAGTGTATAATTCTTATACCTACCCAGGATTAAATGGCATGTTTAATTAGGTAGGTGTCTGGATAAATAAATGCTTTAATTGAGTCCCACCCTGCCCAAAATCTTACTTTCACAGAGATATCCTGGTGAGAAGAGCAGGCCCTGCTTTTTTTTTGCTAGATATGCTGGCGAGCCTTTGTATAATTGCTTCTTAATCTCTTAAAAAATGTGTATTGAGTTAGTTTAAACACCTTTTGTTTACTTCTTTAAACACCTTTTGTTTACTTCTTTAAACACCTTTTGTTTACTTCTTTAAACACCTTTTGTTTACTTCTTTAAACACCTTTGTTTAGCCTTTTATTTAGCCCAGAGCTTTTGTGACTAGCCCTGTTGGCAGATCTGAGGACACAATGGTCTCTGAGGCACTTAAAGGTAGCAAAAAGACTGCTGCACTGGGCATGTGCATCTCAGCTGAAGAAGATGTGCCTGCTAGGAATGTGATTAAGAGCAGCTTCCTGTAGCTTTTTCTTCTGCTGATGTTTTTCCTTGCTGCAGTACTCCTGTTGTCTGATTGTTTGAGATGGTATAGGTCATGGTTCTGCTGCTATCACTATGAACTTTTGCACTGGAGCAGCCATACCCCTGTTCCAGCTTCTTAGACATTGTTTCTTCTTGCTTAAAAGCAGAGCTCCTAATTAACATTGGTTACTAAGTAGTACTTGAGGCAAACAGAGTAGAGTATCTGATGTGATGTGTCTCTTGCAAAATTTCTTAAAGGTTGTCTGAGTTACTACACCATTTTACAAAGAGAATATTCAACGTGCGTTGCTGTTCCACATGCTACTTAAGATGAAGACTTGTCAAAGTCAGAGAAGCATTTCCAAAGATGTGTTGAAACGTGCAGTAATGCTCTTTAGCTTGCAACACTGCATATTTTTTTTTTGCTTTCAGTTAATGGAAGTCTTTGATTAGAAGAAAACAGGTCTCAAGCATGTTTTTCTTAATCTGCTAACTGTTCAGTTTTGTGTTGGTTTCTCTTTTAGGATTTCAATTTGTTTACTCTGGTGACATGTTTCATTGTTGCTGAGGAAAACAGAAAATGCTTTTGCAAATCCAGTTAATCACACTTAAGCTATTTCAGGTAGTTTTGTGTTGAGAAGGGTTAAGATGGTGTGTGTTACCTTTTTGCCTTCGGTTGTTGTGCTGGTTTGAGGCTAATTGGAATATTTTAATGAGAAAAATTAGATTCTAGGCTGTGAAAAGCAAACACTGGTGATGTCTGCTGCACTCATAGGCTTGCTGAGATGGATAAGAACAGGGACACAAACGTAAATAACACAGAGAGTCTCTGCCTGGGAGCAGAGTGTCTACTGGGCTTCTGCTGTGTAACCCAACTAACCACTCTGCTTCTAACCTCCCTTACCCATCCTCCAAACTCACCTTGCACATAAGGCAGACCCTGGGGTAAGGTAGAGGGGTGGGAAGAAGGTGGAAGGGTGGGTGGGAGCCCCTCCTGGGGACTCTGATTTCTGGGAGGGGGATTGTGTTTCTGTATTCCCTTTAACTTGTCTATGTCTGTAACTATTCCTATCTATTGTGTCTATCTCTGCTTGTACATTGTGCTAAGCTGTAAACAGAGCTCCAGTCCTTAAGTTCCAGCTGAGTGAGCCTAGTCTGGGGGATTTTCATAGAGTTGGGGGGCAGGTAACTCCCAAAATCACAGCTGTTTTTCACATGAAATCAACTTTTTGTTTGTTTTATATGAGCTTTTGTCCTTAGCTCTGCAGACATTAAAAATATTTGTAACAGAAGACACCTGAATTTTTCATGTTATATCTCAGCATGTATCTTGTGTATGAGCTTTGGACTCCTTTAAAGGACTGATAGAATATCAAAATTACTGAAACCTGCCATATTTTTTCCTCCTGGCACAAAACCATGGTTGTTTTTTCATCAATCTGTGACAAGAACAATGCAGAGGGCTTTGTTACTGGCAGTGTAATTGGGGACAGGATAGCTGTCAGAATGTGGTGTACTTGTGAATGAAATCCACTTAGTACTCGCTCAAAAGCCAGTACTTAGAATGCACAGAGTAAATGCCTTCTCTAAGGTGGGGAGTTGTGTACTTTATGCCATGTTTTTGCAGCTGAGAACACCTTAAAAAAATTTAGAAATTGAATTTTACATACTAAGTATCTTTCAATCCATAAAGTATGGTAATTATCAAGCAAAGTAAACACACTGGTCTAAACTTAAAATGCTTGTAGCCTTATTAGTGCTGGACCCTAATGGAAGCCTATATTCAGGAGTTGGATACCTTTAGTAACTGAAATATGCTTGGAAGTTAATTGCAGACATTGCTAATAATGCAAATAAATTTACCTGTGCTGTTACCTGTAGTAACTTAGTCTGGCAGGTTTGGCAGAAGCAAATCCAAACAGACATCTCTTCCAAAATGCCTATTAATTACCCTGTAATATATGACATTGCTGAACTTATTTTTTTTTTTCCTTCAGGAGTTCAATTTTTGTGTTTCTTTTGTATTTCTTCATACATTAGCATATTGATTTCTTCCAAGATATGTATGATTTCTTCATAAATAAATATGCTGATAGAAAATGTCTTCAAATGTTCTATCACTATACTTAGCAGAAGATATTGTAGGCTTGCTGGATTGTGATTCAGGGCATAGTGTCCTATCTTCCATAGCTTCTGTCACAGTGTTAACACATGAAAGTTTTGTGTTTCTTGATACATAAAGCTTACTCTGAAATGTATTTTAGGATTTGAGTGAAAGCTTGAATAACCACCCAGTTGCTCAATGCTGGATGTTTAGTGGCAAAGCTTCTGCACATTAAAACTGCAAGTTAGTCTCTTCATAGCAATTAAAACGTTGTGTTTTCTGTAGTGTTCAGACCTTCAGGCTTAGTGATGCAAAGATCAGGGAAGAGTTTGGATTATCTGTTTTAAATTGAAACCATAATGCAATAGCTGCTCATAATAACTTCAAAGGTAACCTGAAACATTGGTGGAACCAAGAGTTACCATTTTTTGACATTTATACAATTGTACAAAACAGTAAGGAAATATCATGTAGGGCCTTGTTCAAAGGACTAAAGGTCACACCAGTGGATTTGGTTTCTGGCAGTACTGCTGATTCACCCACCTCTGATAAATTTCTTCAGTTTTCTGGGTCACAGTTTCAGTGTAGATAAAATTGGTCTGCAGTCAGTCTATGTAGCTAACAAATGTTTTTCATTATTTTACTTAATCTTCAAGGATTTTAACATGCCTTGATGAAAGTTAATTCACCACCTACGGTGCGTGGAGCTGGTTAGGCCGTAGGGAGAGTTCTGGCGCGTGGAGCTGGTTAGGCCGTAGGGAGAGTTCTGGCGCGTGGAGCTGGTTAGGCCGTAGGGAGAGTTCTGGCGCGTGGAGCTGGTTAGGCCGTAGGGAGAGTTCTGGTGGCTGGAAAAGCTGTTGAGACATAGATCAAGTTACACTGTGCAGAGTTTGATGTAGTTAATCCAGAAAAAATGTATGCATGTGAACTGGGCTTTCCATCTCTTCATGGAGTGGCTTCAGAAATACGTCAACTCTACCTTAGAAAGCTGAGTCGTTTTAAAATGCTCTTAGAGTGCAGGATAACATGTGCTCTGCATTGGGAACAGATGCTGGCTCTGTTTCAGTTTTAAACTAGGGCATTCCAAATGTCACTGCAAGCTAGTGCTGAGGGCCTTGGCCTTGCGAAGAGCCAGCTTGACATAAACGAGTGTTCATTTGACAAACAGGATCTATTACTGGTTCTCCAAATAAGGGTTGTTTTTTAGTGTCTCATACCAATGTGGTGCTGCTTTGGATGAAAGTTTAGTTGTATTTCTGTTGAGCACAAATGTACTTTAAAGCCAGACCTTCATCATTTAATGATCTGTACTTGTTCAATGGTAAATTTAAATATATGAAGGTTTTACATACTTAAAGCATTGCATTGCAGTGCTACCATCAGCTCTGAAGTAGCATTGACTAAATCACTTACAAAAGGTAAGGCCCAATTAGCATGGACTTATGAAAGATAGGTCCTGCTTGATGAACTTGATCTCCTCCTATGACAAGATGACCAGCCCATGGATGAGGAAGATGCTGTGGATGTTGTCTGCCTGGATTTCTGCAATGCTTTCAACTCTTTCTCCTAGCATTCTCATGGAAAATCTGGCAGCTCGTAGCTCGGGTGGGTGCATGCTCTGCTATCTAAAACTTGCTGGATGGCTGGGCCCAAAGGTGGTGATTGGAGTTAAATCCACTTTAGTCACAAGTGGTGTTCCTCAGGGCTCACTATTGGGAGCACTTCTGTTTAACATCTTTATCAATCATCTTGATGAGGAGAGAGAGTGCACCCTCAGTAGGTTTGCAGATGACACCAAGCAGGGTGAGAGTGCTGATCTGCTTGTGGGAAGGGAGGCTCTACAGAAGGACTTGGACAAACTGGATTGATGGGCCAAGGTCAGTGGTATGAGCTTCAAGGAGGCCAAGTGCAGGTCCTGTACTTGGGCCACAAAATCCCAATGCAATACTATGGACTTGGGGCTGAGTGGCTGGAAAGCTGTCTGGAAGAGAGGAACTTGGGGGTGTTGATCAACAAGCAGCTGAGTATGAGCCAGCGGTGTGCCCAGGTGGCCAAGAAGGCCAGCAGCATGCTGGCTTACATTAGTACTAGTGTGGCAAGCAGGACCAGGGAGGTGATTGTCCCTCTCTACTCTGCACTGGTGAGTATGCTGGTTTGCGGCTAATTGGAATATTTTAATGAGAGAAATCAGATTATAGACTGTGAAAACAATATGATGTGTATTTCACTCATAGGTTTGCTGAGATGTATAAAAACAACAACATACAGATCATAGAATCATAGAATGGTAGGGTTGGAAGGGACCTCAAGGATCATCTAGTTCCAACCCCCTGCCATAG
>WBNM01011256.1:0-48115 GCA_013399055.1 Ramphastos sulfuratus | reverse complement strand
GGAACTTTCCCAAATTTTTGAATGTTAACAATAGAAGTTAATATTGGTACAGAAATTAATATTCATAATTCATAACAGGTTATTAATTTCTACAACAGGACCTCCCCCAGCAACCAGCCCAGGGACACCCCAGCCCCACAGCCATGCCCCTCAATGCCCCCTGCCCAGTGGGGAGCAGGGAAGGGGAGCAGGGTGAAGGAGAGGGGTTCACCCCATGCCCTGCACTTCGTGCCTCATTGCTTTTGTGCCCAGGCTGTTGTTAAATGTAAAACTCAGGTTAAAGGTGAGGCAGTGCCCTGATGCCCAATTCTGGCAGATCCCTGTGTTACTGGTCTCATTTTATGAAAGTGGAGATCAAAATGCATTCAGTAGTTGGCCTGAAGATGTAGCTCCCAGCATTCTTCCTGCTGTTCCTCTAACTTTGTTCCTCTTCCCCTTTTAGCCCTGGTCACAGAATTCCACCATGGTAGAGATTGGAAGGGACCTCTGGAGATCACCCAGTCCAACCTCCCTGCTAAAACAGGGGCATCCGCAGCAGCTTGCCCAGAGTCACTGCATCCAGGTGAGTTTGGAATTTCTTCAGAGAAGGAGACTCCACAACCTCTCTGGGAAGCCTCCTCCAGGGCTCCAGCACCCTCAAAATGAAGAAATTTCTCCTTGTGTTTATGTGGGACCTCCTGGGTTCCAGTTTGTGCCCATTGCCCCTTGTCCTGTCCCTGGTTACCACTGACCAGTCCCTAGCAATGGCGTGGTGAGCTGGCACAGGCAACACCTCCCTCTGGTTAGTAGAAATTATCTTCAGCCAAACCACCCTCCTGATCCAGCCTCTTCTGGGGTTCTGGTGCCAGCTGGAGTGAGCTGGCCATGCCACAACCCCTACCATGGTGCATGGGGATGTCATGGTCCCCAGACACAGGCCACCAATGTGCCCACTGCTCATCCTCCATCCCACAGACAGGTAGAGAGGCAGAGAGGGGTGGGATAAGATCTCTGGAGACGTTGAGAGCCTCCTGGCTGCCGTGTGCTGGTTCTCACTGTGTGCTGTGCTCAGAGAATTGCTGCTCAGTTCCCCAATAAGGTCGGGTTTATTTTCCCCAGTTGCATCCAGTCACTGAGCCACATTTCTGCCCCCATTGGCTGGCTGCAATGGTTTCTCAGGAAACTGGCAATTAAGGAGCAGGAAAAATGTCTGTGAGTCACAGATCCTCATAAACAAGCAGAGGAGATTGATTGGGCTGCAGCAGCAACCTCCCAGGCACGGCCAGGTCCTGGAGCACAGCGCCCGGCTTGGGTGGTCAGCACTATGGGCATGCACCGTGGCAGCTGGCCTTGAAGGAACAGCCACCCCACCACTGTCATTTTGGGGTTAATTGCCTGCATTTTGGCCCATCTGCAGCCCTGGTGCCTGTGTGTCTTCTGCTTTTCCAGCTGCAGGCAGGGAACCAGCTGGTGGCAGCTGTTGTGCAGTTTGAGGGAGGGAATCCAGTACCTGAAAGGGGCCTGTGAGAAAGCCAGGAGGGGACTTTTTAGAAGGGCTTGTAGGGATAGGACAAGAGGAAATGGATTGAAGCTTGCGGAGGGCAGATTAAGACTGAAGATGTGGCACTTGGGGACATGGTTTAATGGCCATAGTGATCTTGAGTTGATGGACTCCATGATCTTAGAGAGCTTTTCCAACCCAAAATGTTCTACAGTTCTATAAACCCAAAACAAAATTACAAAATAACCACAAGACTTCTGCAGAGCTGGGGTGGAGTGAGCTAGGGGCAGCAGTCCATGAGGGATGACCATCAGCACTAGCACAGGGCTGTGCAGAGTCAGGCATGGGCTGGGGTGAGATGGGAAGCTGCATCTTCTCAGGCCTTTTGCTGTTGAATACCTCTCTGCTGGAAAAGCATTTCTGACCTGATAGCATTCATCTGATGTCATATTGGGACTTGGTGATAGAACCAGAAATAGATTCCCATCTCTTGGTGCTGTGTGGTACTTTGTACGGTGTGGCAGACACAGGCTTGCTCCTTTTTTTCTTGTCTTTCATCCTTTAATTTGACAGAAATGTTCTTCTTTTTCCTCTTAACCTGTCTCTGTGCGCTGCACACAACTTAATTACTGTTGGCTGTCCCATTATCTGCCTTGGACATGCACTATGCTGGAATACAAGAGAAAAATAAATCTCATTTCATATTAACACTCATCTAGAATTTACATTTAATGAATTGGACCATGCTTAAGGAAATCAGAGTGAAATATCAGCTTGTTAAGTTCCACAGACCAGGATAATGCAGCAATTGCTGGGGAATAAATGATCAGAAGAGCAGCTCCAGAGATGGCAGTGAAAGGTCTGGAGAACAGGGCTGGTGAGGAGCAGCTGAAGGAGCTGCAGTTGTGCAGCCTGGAGAAAAGAAGGCTGAGGGGAGACCTCACTGCTCTCTACAACTCCCTGAAGGGAGTTTGCAGGGAGGTGGGAGCTGGGAGCTGGTCTCTTCTCCCTACTATCACTGATAGAATGAGAGGAAATGGCCTGAAATTGTGCTAGGGCAGGTTTAGGTTGGACATGAGGAACAACTTCTTTTCTGCTGGAGTGGTTAGGCATTGGAAGAGGCCACCCAAGGAGATGGTGGAGTCCACATCCCTGGGAGTGTTCAAGAAATGTGTGGACATGGCACTTGGGAATGTGATTTAATGGCTGTGATGGTGTTGGGTTGATGGTTGGACTGGATGATCTTGGAGGCAGAAACAATTGTCTCTATGTAAGTCTGACCTTCTGTGTCTAATGCCAATTTCTATCTATGATCAGAAATCACCACCCACCTCCCAGAGGATGGATTCTTTTTCTTGCCCTTATTCTTCTTTTATCCATCAATGAAATCAGTTATGGTGTTTGGGGTGGGAGTTTATGAAGGAGACACTGAGGGTAGTCCTTAGGGAATTATCTGCCTAACGTTACTTCAGCCAGGAATCAACACAAAGGATTCATTTCAGGGGGAGGTAGAGACATCAAATGCTTTGGTTCTGCAGATCAACTCCTTCCCACTTCAGTCTCATCTCCACCATCCAGCACCAGCTCTCTCATTTTTCTGAAATGCCCTCTTCTGCTCAGCACTTTGGAGACGTTCTCCTAAGTGGGTTGTTTTTTCCACTGGCCCTCGTTGAGCTCCATCATTATTCTGCATCTTAACAGCACTCTAATCTTCCTCCTAATTACAAGTAATGAGGATTTTGGAGTTGACAGAAGTACATCAAGACCTAATAATAAAGAAAATGACTAAATCTAGTCTTCCAATTATATTCTATTAGCTCAGATGGTTGGCATCTAGCAGATGTAAAAATAGGAGTTATTAAAATCCTTCAACTTTCCCTTGGCATTTCAACCCCTACCCCATGTTTTGGCTCCACAGCCATGTCAACAGCAAACTTCTCTGCCCAAGCCAAAGGTCAGAGCTAGAGCATCAGCTTGAAGGGTCAGAGCAAGAGTTGGAGTAGAGCACTGGTGTGACGTCCTGTCTGCTGGACATGAGGCCAAGAGACAACTGGCTTCACTGGGACCAGGCTATGTCCCTCAGCTGTCAACTTCTGTATCAGTTAAATAGGATCATAGAATCGTTCTAGCTGGAAAAGCCCTCTAAAATCCTTGGTTCCAACCATCAATCCAACCCCACCGTGGCCACTAAACCACGTCCCCAAGTGCCAGGTCCCCACATTCCTTAAACACCTCCAGAGATGGTGGCTCCACCACCTCCCTGGGCAACCAGTGCCTGACCATAGTACACGAAGGTGCTGCAGATGGTGGCCCCCAGCATGCAGGAGAAGTGAGGACAGTCAGGCTCTCTCAGCATACTCTTTCTTCCTACTGCTTGTTGAAAACAAATGTTGCTCGTTCCCTGATTGAAGAGTGGAGGTTTTGCTCTTATTTTGTTATCAACCTAGCAGGTACAGGGTTGCTCCTGGCCTCTCTCTGGTTCTTCTGTGACTATAGAAAGGTCCTTCAACATGACATCAATTGCAGTCCTTCAAGGTTTCTTACCCAGTGATGCAGCCATGGGGCATTGCAGAGTGTGCTCTGCAACAGCGACCACCCAGACCTGGACAGATCTTGGGGGTTGTGGATCCCATATCCAAAAGGAGTCCTGAACGGCTGTAGGGCCCAAGCAACAGCAACAACATTTGCACCCAAGCTCTCCCAAGGCCAGGAGATGAAGCTCTCCTGTCTTTAGAATCTAGACAAAGGCTTACATTGTCCTTATCTTCATCCCAGAATTTTGCTTCTCTTCTTCATCTGCAGCACTTTAAAATGTGTTTGAAACGTTGAAAAAACACATCCTGGCAGAAAGAGCAGAGCTGCAGGAGAAGCTTTTAAATATTTCAGCATGTCCATAACTCACCATCTTTATATCTTCAAGAAAGTCTCAAAATCTCCTATCTCCATAGCCAGGAGAAATGCAATGGAATGTTCAGCTAGTCCCTGCCTTAGGCTGACCTCAGGAACTGGAATTGATTCATTAAGCTCAGAATTAACCCTTAAACATAACTCAAGATGTAGTTTTATCCTATGTTATAGTCTTGAACACCATCAAGACCTTCAGAGGTCCGGCCCAGAGCCATTCAGCCTTCACTGGTCACAGATAGAGCTTGCAGATTAGTGCTCAGGTCCACACTGATTCCCAGCTGGTTAGAATCACAGAATCATTTTGGTTGGAAAAGACTTTTGAGATCATCCAGGCCAACCATTCTGTAACTCTACCAAGGCTGCTGCTAAACCACATCCCTCGGCTCCACATCTTTGAAAGACCTCCAGGGATGAGGATTCAACCACCTCCCTGTGGAGCCTGTGCCAGTGTTTGAGAATCCTTTCAGTGAAGAACTTTCTTCTTGTGTCCAGCCTAAACATCTCCTGCTGCAACTTGTGGCCATTTCCTCTCCTCTTGTCACTTCTTTGTTGGGAGAAGAGACCAACTCTGGTCTCACTCCAGGCTCCTTTCAGGGAGTTGTAGAGAGCAAGGAGGTCTCCTCTCAGCCTCCTTTTGTCCACACTAATCAACCCCAGTTCCCTCAGCTGCTCCTCACCAGCTCTGTTCTCCAGACCTGTCACCAGCTTTGTCACCCTTCTCTGGACCTTCTCCAGCTCCTCAACATCCTTCTTGTAATGAGCTGCTTCCTTTTCCCCACGGAAAAACACCCACTTTGGTCCTATTGCTCAGGAGCACCATCTCATAACAGCAAGGCTCATCCCAGCAACCTCCAGATAGTCTGGGAAGTGATTTCCCAGAAGAGCTGCTGGCAGAACATGTCCGATTAGAAGAGTTCCCTTGGGAAGTGCAATTTGGAAGCAGCAGCATGCTCAGACTCAGGGACTGCACATTAGCTGCTTGAGTGGTGGAAATGAAACCTGTTAAGAGTTCTGCTGTTCCACACAGAGAAATGGCCCCGCTGCGACGTAACCCAGCTGATCTTTCCTAAAGACAATTATGGGATGCAAATATTGACAGAGCATCTGTTTGCTTTATGCCCATTGACATGTTCAACACAATTTCTGTGTCTCCAGTGGAGCTTGAACAAGCTGCCCCTCTGCTCTGCCCTGGTGAGACCACAGTTGGAGTACTGGGTGCAGTTCTGGGCTCCCTGGTTTAAGAGGGCCAGAGAACTGCTGGAGAGAGTACAGCAAGGGGCTACCAAGATGATGAGGGGCCTGGAGCATCTCTGCAAGAGGAAAGGCTGAGATGTTGGCTATAGCACAAGATCATGAAGTGACTTTGCCAAAGTCACAAAAGGTGCTGAGACCTAACATTTGGAAGTGATTGTGCCTCTGTTGTATGCACCTTGAGGCCAGTGTCCAGTTTTGGGCCTTTCATTCCAATAAGGACATTGAAGGGCTGGAGCAGGTCCAGAGAAGGGCAATGAAGCTAGTGAGGGATCTAGAAAACAGGTCTGGTGAGGAGCAGCAGAGAGAACTGGGGTTGTTCAGCCTGAGGAAGAGGAGGCTGAGAGGAGACCTCATTGCTCTCTACAGCTCCCTGAAAGGAGGTAGTAGCAAGAAGAGGTGTTGGCCTTATCTCCCAAGTAGCTAACAACAGGACAAGAGGAAATGGTCTCAGGTTGCATCAAGGGAAGTTTAGGTTGGGCACAAGGAAAGATTTCTTTGCTGCAAGAGTGGTCAGGCATTGGAACAGGCTGCCCAGGGAGGTGGTGGAGTCACTGTCACTGCAGGTGTTTGAGAACTATGTGGACATGGCACTTTGGGACATGTTTTAATGGTCATGGAGGTGTTGGGTAGAAGATGGACTCAATGATCTAGGAGGCCTTCTCCAACCTTAATGAATCTATGATTCTAAGATCCAAGACAGAGGTCAGGGACCATAATTAGAGTAAGTACTGAACCTAGGAGCCTTCCTGGAGGAGGCCCTGGATGGGTGAGTGGTGACATATCCAGAGTATGCTCTGAGACATCTGGGCAGGAAAACCAGTTTGGGGGTTGGTACTAAACCCACATTGGAAGTGTTTATGAATACTTCTGCTTCTGCACTAACAGACAGCCCTGTCTGGCAGACACAAGCCTCATCTTAAGGTCTTCTAGAACGATGATCATCCTCCCTTTTCCTGCCCCAAACCAGGTCCTCGCCAGCTCCAACAGCCTCAAGGAAAGCAGCCAGGCTGTCAGCAAGGCAAAGGGCTGAGAATTGCCATAGGACCTGGAGCTGGACACATCAGAGGCCGTGTGATTTATACATCCTGTCTGAAATAATGGTTTCAGCAGAAGAAAAGCACCTCTTGAAATTGCTGCTGTCACTTCTGCTTCCTGTTTATGAGGCTGGATTCAGTTACACAGCTGTCAGCGGTGGCATCGCAGACGCAGCATCTGCACTGGCTGCAGGTAGGGGAGAAAATCAGGGAACATGAGCTCTCAAATCACATTTTGGTGCCAATATCTTCCTTAGCAATAAGGGGAGAGAAGAAAAACAATTTTGGAGAGGCTGCACTAGATAAGCTACGGTTGCTCCTGAGCAGAACAATTATTGTTGCTATAAAGGAACCTGTGATGCATCATCTGCTCCTTAACAACTCCTGCGAGAGGAGGAGGAGGGTTATCAAGGGACTTGAGGGGAGCCAATCTGTAATCCCAATCTTTAATAAAGTAGCTGGAAAGAAATCAGGAAATTATACACTTGTAGGGTTGATCTCAATGGTAAATACGAGTCTACAGAAATTAATAAAGGATGAGGTCACGCAACAGCTGGAGGAGCTCGGGCTGGGGTTACAGACACTCCAGATGGCTTTGGGGCTTGGCTTTTTAAAGGCATAAAGCCTCACCTGAGGAACCTGTAAGAACAGCAGCTGAGGGTGGCACAAGGTGAATTGGGTGCATCAAGATGAGTATGGCCTGCAGGCTGAGAGAGGTTCTCCCTGCTTTTACTCTGCCCTGGTGAGTTNAGCCTATAATTTTCTCTATTAAAATATTCCAATTAGTTTTAAACCAGCACAGACTTGCTGGAGATGGCACAGCACATGACTGCAAGGATGTTGAGGGGATTGGAACATCTCTGTGATGAGGAAAGACTGAGGGAATTGGGGCTTTTTAGCCTTGAGAAGAGCAGACTGAGGGGCAAACTCATCGAGAGTGGGTATCAGGAGGATGAGACCAGGCTCTTTTCGGTGGTGCCTGGTGGCAGGACAAGGCCTAACTTGAACATAAGAAGTTCTATCTAAACATGAGGAGGAACTTCTTTAATTTAAGGGTGATAGAGCCCTGGAGCAGGCTGGTGGAGTCCCCATCTCTGGAGACATTAGAAACTCATGGACACGTTCCTGTGTGCCCTTCTCTAGGTGACCCTGCCTTGATAGAGAGATTGAACTCAATGATCCCCAGAGGCTGCTTCCAGCCCCTCCAGTTCTGTGATTCTGTGACACAAGCAGCAGCAGCTCCCTGATGAAAATGTCACTTCCTATCCCAAAGCCAGTCAGTGAAGGCTGAAGGGTGCAACTACAGAAGGGGTAACAGCTCAGAGCCGTGGCTTGACATGCCCTTGAGCACTGCTGAGGACATTTAACCAGCCCAGGGACAATCTCCTCAGCTTTGTTGATGGTGATCATGAGAAACAAAACTTCTGTTGTACTTTTTTGGGGGGGAAAAAACCCCCAAAACAACTCATTCCTCTTCCTATTCCCACAGTGGTCTGCCCAAGCTGGATGCCACAGTGGGTCTGGTGGTCATGGGGTGGCCAAAGGGCACCTCAAGCCTGGACACCCCATCTGCAGGGCTGGCTGGTGTGGTGGGAGGATTGTTCCTCTGTGGACACTGGGGAGGTTCAGGCAAGGCCAGGGAACATGAGAATAATTGCATATACACTTGGGAAGAATTTCTGGCTGCTTGTCAGGAGCTCTACAGCATAACTGCCTATTGTGCTGGGAGGCCTCCACAGACTGTCCTGCATAGCTGAGTCCTTACCCAACACGAGCTCGCCTTTGAGGTGGGAGCCAACTGGTATATACTGGCCTACATAAGGGTTAGATTTGGGACCCAGCAGCCATCCCCAGTTACAGCCAGGGTGGACTGGCTCCAGGAGGTACAAACAGCAGAAGAATGCAGTTTGAACTAAGCTCAAAGCTCCAGGCACGTTTTGGTAGCAACCAGCCCTAGATGGGTGTTGGCTGCTCCTGGTCAGCTCCAAAACAATGCCTGGGGCACGCTAGAGGTGACAAAGGGCTGGGTTAGTGTTTGGGATTGTGTGAGCTTTGAGAGTGATGGGAAGTGACCTGGGGATCTGCAAGATGGCAGGCACTGGTGGGACGGGCATGAGGGTCTGGTAGAGACCAGGCTGGGATGAGATGGGATGGGATGGACTAGGCTGAACTGGGCTGCGTGGAGATGAACTGGGTTAGACTGGGTGGGACTGGCCTGAGCAGAACTGGGATGAACTGGACTGGACAGGGGTGAATGGGGCTGGGAAGGCTCATGGGCTCTGTCAGTGCAGCACACCAGTGAAGGGGGAGGAGAGGAGCTGGAACAGGAGCAGCTCAGAGGGTCAGGCCTTCAGGGGAGCCCCAGCTAAGCCAGTATTTGCAAGACCCTAAAATAAATTAGAGCTGATGCTTCTGCATCTTACAAGGTGCTCTGTGAGACCAAACACCAAGTGCTCTAGAAATAGAAAGCCTTCAAACCTCTGGGTCATTCTGAAAAGGGAGGGGATAGACCTTGCATAGTTAGAGAAGGTGGCTCAACACCATGGCTTCTTTTACTACAGGACCACATCAGTTGTCCAACAAGACAGGAACAGGATCTGCACAGCGGTGGAAGGCAGCCTTGAGAGGAGCACCTTGCACTGGGAATACAGGTGAGAACAGTCACCATAACAGCAGCTTGAAAACAGTCTCTCAGGAAGATGCAGCTCTGTTTTCTAATTCAGTGCTCACCCATATCTGAGGAGGGCAGATTTAGTCTGGAGATTAGGAAGAAACTTTACAGTGAGGGTACTGAGACACTGGCACAAGTTGCCCAGGGAGGCTGTGGATGCTTCCTCCCTGGAGTTGCTCAAGGCCAGCTTGGGTGAGGCCTTGAACAACCTGGACTAGTGGAAGGTGTCCCTGCTCATGACAGGGGGATTTGAAGTAGAGGATCTTAGAGGTCCCTTCCAGCCCGAACCATTCTATGAAGCTCTGAGCGTGCTTGAAGGAGGAAAATGCCACTTGGCCAGATGATGAGGGCTGATGTTTACAGGATGTCTCAGCAGTGCTGCAGCCTCCTCATTAGCAATCAGAAACTATTAATGACAGAGCCCCACACTCATTTCGGGACACGCTGGGTTAATCTAGTGGTTTTTCTGCCCTACTTTTTTTTCCTTCTTCTTTTTTTTGCTTCAGATGTGGCAGGATGCTGCTGAAAATGTACAACTGGGTTCACTGGAAAGGATCCTGTAGGTTGCAGTGAATAACTGCAAAGCAGAGGCTCTAAAATACATTTTAATATTGATTCCTATGTTTAAAAGTCACTGTTGGGTGAGATGAATGCTAAAAACTTTAATTAAAACCAAAACAACAATGCTGCCTTTCAGTTGCCTTAGCAGCAGAGAAAATGTAGGTAAACATCCTTCTTTCTGAAAAATGATCTTCTTCCCAGCAAATCCCATCACCTCCCATTCCCAATATAAATGGATCACTCTGCTTAAGTCAACTAGAAAATGACACCAGTGCAAAAACCCGACCAAGCCAATTGGAGCCTTTTTGCTGATCTTGCTGCTCTCTGGATCAGTAGGTGGAAAATTATCTCATTTCATTAATTAGTTGGAAGAAAATTAATCATCTTCTTCTGATGCATGAAATTTTTAGTACTAATTTCACCTCTCCTGGGAAGTAGATGCCAGAGTTTTGGAGAGCTGTGGCTGCCTGCTCTCATCTAGGCAATGCATAGGTGGAGCCTCCACCAGCTCAGCCTGCCTCTTCTCAGCCTTCCTGTCCTTTGGAGTCCTCAGAACAGGAGAGATATGAGCCTTCTAAACAGTCCCTCCCCAACTTTCCTGTAGGTCCCCTTCAGATATTGAAATGCAGCTCTAAGGTCTCCCTGGAGCCTTCTCTTTGCCAGGCCCCAACTCTCTCAGCCTCAGGTCTCCATAGGTTAGATTCTCCAGACCTTTGATCATCTTTGTGGCCTCCTCTGGACCTGTTCCAGCACATCCATGTCCTTGTGTTGGGAGCTCCAGAGATGGACACAGCACTCCAGGTAAGGTCTCACCACAGCAGATCAGAGGGGCAGAATCCCCTCTCTCCATCCACTGACCATGCTGCTTTTGATGCAGCCCAGGATACCATTGGCTTTCAGGGCTGCAAGCTCACACAGTCTGTGCCAATATCCAGGATTGCCCTGACTTAGGTGCAGGACCTTGCACTTCGCCTTGTTGAACCTCCTGATGTTCTCCTCAGTCCACCTCTCCAGCCTACCCAGGTCTTTCTGGTTGTCATCTCATCCTTCAGTCTTATCAACCACACCACTCAGCTTGGTACCACCTGCAAACCTGCTGAGGGTGCACTCAGTCCTGCTGTCTACAGCACTGGAGATAATACTGAACAGCACTGGTCCCAGTTCAGACTCTGTCGGGACACCACTTGTCACCTGTGTCCATCTAGCATCAAGCTGTTGACCACTGCACTTTGGGTGTGATCATCCAATCAATTCCTTATCCACTGGCCAGTCCAATCATCAAATCCATATCTCTCCAGCTTGGAGAGAAGGATGTTGTGGGGATATTCTTCATCCACTGGGCAGTTCAATCATCAAATCCATATCTCTCCAGCTTGGAGAGAAGGATGTTGTGGGGAACTGTGTCAAAGGCTTTACAAAAGTCCATAGACCTTGGCATTTCCCAGCTCTACTGGGCCTTCCTTATGGAAAAAATCAAAGAGTTCCCAAATCAGCTTTCCTTTTCAAGAGGAAGCAATAGAAGCCAAAGTGCTGACATGGTGCTAATTTCACCCAGGACACTGGCAGCCAGGATAACTATATTTCAGGTTACATTAAATCTTAGCAGGTAAAATACCTATTTGCTCATTTTCCCTTCAAGTCATGAAGAAATGAGAACTTCCTCTACTTCCTCCACTCCCTTGCCAGCTCCAGTCATTATGGATGCAGATTTTCCAAGACAGGTCCCCAGATTTCAACCTCCGATATAATTAAGACTGGAAAAACCTAAAGGATGAAGGTGCCATTGAGTATCTCTGTCCAAATTGCTCATCTTTGCAGGGGATTCCTCAGAAGTGGCATTTCCAGGAGTATCCAGGTCACTGCATTTTCCTGTCTCCCTTGTCATGATACTTAGAAGGCAGCTTTCTGCCTTCTACAGACCAGAGGAGCCCAGTTAGCTAAAGCAAACACCACCTTACAGCTCCTTTTTGTGTCCTGTTCTTCATTAAATGAGAGACAATGGGAGTGGTGAATCACAGAATCATGCAATCATTTTGGTCAGAAAAGACTTTTCAGGTCATTGAGTTCAACCCTTAACCCAACACTGCCAGGTCACTGCTAAACCATGGCCCTCAGCATCACATATCCGTGGCCTGAAACTCCTCCAGGGATGGGGACTCCACCACTGCCCCGGGCAGCCTGGGCCAGGCCTTCACAACCTTTTCCATGAAGAAATTATTCAACATGTCCAACCTAAACCTCTCCTGGGGCAGCTGAAGGCCAACCCTACCTGTGGGTATAAACCATGCCAGCCACAGCTATGAAGCACAGCAGAGTCACTTGGTCCTTCTTCGGAGGAGCTCAACCAGTACTTGGGCAACTGCCTGCATTCAGCATCCACTGGGAATAATGAGTAGCTTATGTCCCTGCTGGGACCTTCTCTTTGATGCTGGTGAGATGGTGTTAAAATGAGCTGTGGGGCAAAGTGACTTTGTTAATATTGCTCTGTGGACTGAGGAGCTGATTCTGCTGGGGAAAACTTGATGTTTCTTTTTTAGGAGAAAGGAAAACTTGGGCAACTCAGCTCTTTGCTAAAAGACAATTACAGCAAAGCTGTTTGTGGAGGCAACCAACTGTTTGGTGTCCCTCACAGGCAAGCAGGCAACAGGTCTGGGTGTATTTTAAGGCCTTCATGCCATGAAGATATGAAAATAAGAAATATCCAAGGGAAGATAGATAGAATATCCCTAAGATGATGTCAATAACCAATTGAGGGGGGTGGCAAAGACGATTTATTTTTCCAGTGGACTCTACTGAAGAGTTGTGTTTGCATCTCCTGGGGCTTTTCTAACACTGTGGTTTGTATGTGCTACACTGATGCATAATAAGCTGTCTGCATGCCAGGAACATTCTTCCCCCACCCCCCCCTTCCCAAATGACAACATTTTGATTTCACACCACAGTTATATCAATACTGCAGCCTCCTGAGATCCCCTTAATGTGATGACAATTGTGATATTAGTTCAGGCTGCTAATCCCACAGCTCCTGTATCTCAGGATCTCCCCAGCCTCACCAGAATTATATTCTTCCAAGAATATATTGTTGTGTTTATCTTCACATGTAGCCCATAAATGATGCTGATGAGCACCAGAGCAAGAGCTAAAGAAGTTTCCAGGGAGGTGTGAAGAACTGTCTGTGACACGTGCTAGCATTCTACAGTCAAACCAGGACAGGCTGTTTCAGAGGAAACCAGCTCTGCTTCTTCATGAAACCAGCTCTACTTCTTCATGAAATCAGCTCATGCAAACCTTACAGATTCACAGAGTGGTTTGGGTTGAGAGAGACCTTATCACCCTGCCACAGGTAGGGACATCTGCCACTAGACCAGGGTGCTGAAGACCTCATCCTCGAATACCTCTGGAGAGGAGGCATCCACAACCCCACTTGGCAACCTGTTCCAGTCTATGTTCTTCAAGTAGACTTCCTTTCTTTTTCTTTCTGTTGTTTCAACTGGCATTAAAAGTAACTTCTGACCATAAATGCTGGCTTGGTGGTGTGCTTGTGGTTGGGCTAGGTTGATTTGATTTGGCTTATTACCCCATCAGTACTTTCTAGATATGAGAGGTTGTGGAGCCTACTTCTCTGGAGACATTCAAAACCCACCTGGATGTGTTCCTGTGCAGCCTGCTCTAGGTGATCCTGCTCTGGCAAGGGGGTTGGTCTCGATGATCCCTTCTCCATTAGCAAAGGTCTCTTCCAACCTCTAATATTCTGTGATTCTGTGAGTCTGCTCAAGGTGAGTTTGTGCTTGATGAAGCTCAGCTGTGAGTGGAGGTTGAGTCCAAAGCTTTCAAGCCTGGAGAAGTGTTTATGCTTTTCTTTCTCATGCCAACGACTGAGGTGTGATTAAGCAGATAAAGTGGTGTTGCCTTGAGCCCTCTGAATAATCTCACTCTCACTGCACCCTCATCTTCCATTACGGTAGTTAATTAGCCTAATTTTTTTCCCCTTCAGGCAGAGAATAGAGACTTAGATCTGGGTGCAACTTTAGGAATTCCACATTTAACTCCAGGAATAACATTGCTGGATCTGCTCAGACTGTGCTGTGCCACAGTTTCCTGTTGCTTCCCATCTCACATCAACCTCACGAATCTGGCAATAGCTGAGATGGAGCAGATACGACAGCAGGCTGCACAATTAGAACCAACACTTACTGACATCAGTTCATGCCATCTCCATTTTCTGGCTTAAAATCATTTACTACAAATAAAGGGACATCCCTGTAGGGCACTTCCAACAGTGGCTGCCAGGGAAGAGGGTGGACAGGGGCTGGCACCTTCCCCCGGTTCTGCCCGTTGCCTTGCGGCGTTGGGTCCTCCTAAACCAACGTGGTGGCTCCAGGCTTAGTAACTCTCTTTAGTCTTTTTTTTTTTTTTCTTCTTCTTCTTGTTCCTCAAAACCCATGAAAGTGCCTCTGAGCAAACGTGAGTTTGTGGTCTCCTCTGTGGCAGCCTTCCCCAGGCTGTGATGTGTGCAGAGGTGCGTCCTGCTGCTCGCGTGGGAACCACCACGTGATGGCTTCATCTGATGCCTCTGGCTCTCACAGACACACAGGGAGGAACTTGTTCCCTCTTACTCTTTTCTTCCCCATTTACAATTTCACAGGCTCTTGTCATGTTCCCAGTCTCCCACCCAACAACCTCTTCTGCAGCCTCCAGTCAGGGTTTGCCTCATGATTTCTCACGCAGAAGCTCTTCCATACCTTTGCTCATCTTGCTTCTCTCCTGTGGTGGCCGAGCCAAGTGACTAAGCTGTTCTCATGGACAGAAAGCACAGTACAGGGGTTGATTTTGTCTTTTTCCAGAGCAGGAGGGTTTCCCTCAAGTGCCTGTTCATAGACTTGTCAAGTCACAAGCTATTTAAAATATATATTTAAAGAGGAGAGAATTTCATCTCACATACCACTGGTAAGTCAAAATCTCCACCACTTGGAAGACCTGGTTGATCACTCAATGTTAGCCACTCCTGGGGCAAGGAGGGGTTCCCTGTGCTCCTCTGCCTGAAGGTACTGACCCTGACAGGTCTGGATGTCCCCTCCTGTGCAGAAGTGTCACTGAATTTACCTGCTGACAGGGAGGAGCTGGCTGTGTGCATCCCTCTGAGCCTGAGTGGATGAAGAAGCTCTTTCTTTGTCTCTGCACTGACCAGGAATTGCAGCCTCCTGCTCAGCCTCCACTCAGGACCTCAACTCCACATATTGAAAATGGTCTTGAGGAGAAGGACTTGGGGGTGTCAGTTGCTGAAAAACTCAACATGAGCTGGCAATGTTCACTAGCAGCCCAAAAAGCCAACTCTGTGCTGGGCTGCATTGAAAGTGGTGAGAGCAGCAGGACAGGGAGGGGGATTCTGCCCCTCTGCTCTGCTCTCCTCAGACCCCACCTGGAACACTGCATCCATCCCCAGCACAAGGCAGACATGGAACTGCTGGAGAGGGTCTACAGGAGGCCACAAAGATGATCAGAGGGCTGGAGAACCTTCACTGTGGGAACAGGCCGAGATAGTTGGGGCATTTCAGCTTGGAGAAGAGAAGGTTCTCTGGGGAGCCCTTAGAGCAGCATTTCAATATCTGAAAGGGGCTACAAGAAAGCTGGGGAGAGACTTTTTACAAGGGCTTGTGATGACAATGATGAGGAGCAATGGCTTTGAGCTGGAAGAGAGGAGATCTAGACTGGAGATTAGGAAGAAATTCTTTCTGGTGAGGGTGGTGAGACACTGGAACAGGTTGCCCATGGAGGTCATGGTTCCTCCCTCCCTGGAGGTGTTCAAGGCTGGGTTGGATGAGGTCTTGAGCAACCTGGTCTAGTGGGAGGTGTCTCTGCCCATGGCAGGGAGTTGAAACCAGACTGATCCTCAAGAACCCT
This sequence comes from Ramphastos sulfuratus, assembly GCA_013399055.1. Classification (NCBI taxonomy): domain Eukaryota; kingdom Metazoa; phylum Chordata; class Aves; order Piciformes; family Ramphastidae; genus Ramphastos; species Ramphastos sulfuratus. The sequence goes on along the minus strand of WBNM01011256.1, from coordinate 32,307 downwards.
TCCAATCCAAACCGTTTTCTGATCTATGGCTGTCACCAGAACTGTGATGGTGTAAAACCCCTTTGTGTGCAGGAGAACCCACAAGGAATACTTGCAAAGCCCTTTAGAAACCCTGCCTGTGGCCCAGAGCTTGCTTTGTCAAGGAATTTAAACATGTAATCTTGACATGTAAATATTTCCAGAAATATTTCCTGAATAAATAAAATTCCTTCCAAGATGACCTCAGCCCTTGGCAGAGGCCAGCCCGCGCACTCTACAGCGCCCAGAAAGATTCCTCTGTGCCGGGCTCAGGGCCCTCAGCTCTGCAGCCCCTGCACATCCCTCCAGCTCTGTGGGGATGGGGCACAGGGGGGCCTGCAATGTGTCACTCGTGCCAAGCTCACTGAGCTCTGCTGCAAAGTCTCCTGTCCTATCTTAATCCCCTTCTCCTTCCAGGTCTGTGTCTCCTCAGCCCGAGCCATGTATAGGCAAATGTGAGGGAGCAGGAGCTCAGCGTCGCTGGGGTTTGTGGACCACAAAGCAATAAAAATGTGTAACTCTGGAACTTCTCTCATGGTCCAGATAACTAAGGCTGGAAGAGGATTGACTCCAGGGTCTGCAGCAGGTTGTTGTCAGGGTGCTAGGATGTGTGTGTGGGGGGGGTGTTGTTCCCACTAATCTGGTTTTAAAAGCCTCATCAACCAAACCTTTTCAAACCTCTCCAGGCTTTGGGGAGACCTTAGAGGAGCCTTCCAGTACCTGAGAGGGGCTACAAGAAAGCTGAGAAGGGATTTTTGACAAGGGCTTTTTGTGATAGGATGAGTGAGAATGACATTCAGCTGGAAGAGGGGAGATTTAGACTGGAGATCAGGGAGAAATTCTTTCCAGTGAGGGTGGTGAGACACTGGAACAGGTGGCCCAGATGATGTTTAAAATCCCTTCCACCCAGAGCAGTCTCTGTAGGATTTTCTCTCTGTTAATTTGTAAGTGTTTTGCTCCAGGGCAAGTGCTTGTCTCTGCAGGTCTGCAGCTCCATGGGAGCACCTTGTGTGTTAGCTCCAGCTTAAGGGAACAGGCAAAGGGAATCTGCTCCTCCAGATCTGAGGCAAATAATCACTGACAGGAGACCTCACCCTACAAGGCAGAAGATAGACAGAGAGATGGATGGATGGATAGATAGACAGACAGACAGACAAACAGATAGATAGATGTTACCATCTTACTGCTTGGAGATGTATTTCCCTGAACTATATCTCAGAATTTTCACCCTGGATCCTCCTCCTGGCCAGATCTCCTCCCCGCCATTTGTTTCTCTTGCCGAGCCAGTTCTGGGATGTTGAGTGCTGGCTTTCCCTTGCTTACCAGTAACTATATCTGGTATCTCCAACCACATTTTCTGCTGTGCTTTGCTCAGCACAAACTATTCTCATCAATTTTTTTTTTTTCCCAGTTATCTTGAGTTCAATCTTTGCACAGAGGAAGATGGGGAAGCCCAAGTGAGGTGCTGCAAAGCTGCTGCTCACCTCCTCCCATGAGAAGGTTCATGAACATGCTTTCTGGCATGTGCTTCCATGGAGGTGACCACCTCTGCCTGCAGGAGTGGCTGAGGCTCTCTGCTTGCCCAAAGTTATGGAACTGCTAAGGCATTAAAGTCATTTCTTCAGCTATGAGCAGAAAATGAGAGGTTTCTTCAAAGAGCATCTCTTTGGAATGGGTGATACTCAAATTGCTTCCATTCCCTGCCCAATTTGTTACTCACCCAGCCATGCTAAGATCCAACCATGCTATCAAAATNCCTTCCTGTGCTGGGGGCTCCAGAACTGCACACAGGACTCCAGATGGGGTCTCAGAAGAGCAAAGAGGTTCTCTTGTAGTGCTGGCTACACTGCCCTTGATGCAGCCCAGCACACAGTTGCTGTCTGGGCTGCACTCACACTGCAGGCTCACGTTGAGCTTTTCATCACCCCAGACCCCCAGGTCCTTTTCCTCAGGGCTGGTCTCAGCCATTCACCACCCAGCCTGTATTTGTATTTGTATTTGTATTTGCTGCAACACAAGAAGGACAGTTAAGGGGAAACTGAAACTTTGAAATTAGTTTCTAATGCACCTTGAACACAGATGGGAAAAAAAAAACAAAAGAGAGAGAGAAAGATGAGAGATGTGGATACACAGCCCTCAGTCATGTCCCAGAGGACAGAGCAGGGCAGGTCTGCGCTCATCTTCCCAGCCCCAAGCTCCTGCTGGACATCACCAGGAGTGTCCATCCTCTGAGGCCAAGCTGGTTCCCCTGCCTTCATCCTTTGGAAACATGAAGAACTCCAGGACTTGGAGGGGGCCTACAAGAAAGCTGGGGAGGAACTTTTTACAAGGGCTTGTGGTGACAGGGTGAGGGGCGGAGGCTCTGAGCTGGAAGAGAGGACATTCACACTGGAGATTAGGAAGAAATTCTTTAGAGTGAGGGTGGGGAGACACTGCAACAGGTTGTCCAGGGAGGTTGTGGATGCCTCCTCCCTGGAGGTGTTCAAGGCTAGGTTGGACGAGGCCTTGAGCAGCCTGGTTTGTGGGAGGTGTCCCTGCCCATGGCAGCAGGGTTGGAACTGGATGATCTTTAAGGGCCCTTCCAACTCAAACCATTCAATGAACTCTCTGGGAAGCTCAGCAGGCTGACCTCATAGCTTGGCATGGAGTCAAGTGAGTGATGCTAAGAGGGTCTTGAGCCCTGAACTCCCCAATGTCAGGCTAGGGAGGCTTGTTCCAAGTCTCTGCCTTTTCCAGACAATTTCTTTCAGTTTGAGAAAAATGTGTTTGTGTATTCAGTGAAATACTGAGGAGTTGTTTGGTTTTTCAGTTTGCTTTTAATCTGAGTCTCTTTCCTTGCTGCCTCTCCTTAACCTGCCCCTCTGCTATGCCTGCACAGGACAAGCCTGACAGCAAAACTTTGTTGTAAGTTGCTTTTAAAAACCCCAGGAGTTGTCATTTGCTCTCATTTTCTGCCACTGACCATTAAAATCTAAAGTGATTGTGATTGTATCCTGTTGTGACAGGACAAGGGGTGATGGTTTAAACAAAAAAAAAGGAGATTCAGACCGGAGAGAAGGGAGAAATGTTTGACACTGAGGGGGGTGAGACCCTGGCCCAGGTTGCTCTTAGAAGTGGGAGATGCCCCACCTCCATGGATCATTCCAGGTGAGGCTGGTTGGGGCTCTGAGTAACCTGCTCTAGTTGCAGGTGTCCCTCCTGATTGCAGGGGGGGGGTTGGACTTTGTGACCTTTAAAGGTCTCTTCCCACCCAAAGCAGTCTCTGATGGCTGCTGTATTGGTATATAAATATACACAGAGCTCTATTGACTAAATCCCCAAAGGAAGGGATGCTGATTGGTGCCACTGCTGAAAGATGGCAACAAGACAGTTTGGGAGCAGAGGAGTCTCCTCAGCTGTGTAAGCTTCACTCCTGCTACTCAGGTAGGTACTCTGGCATTTATTTACTTTCTCTGATGACCAGATACAAAAGGCAGGTGAAATACAATTGGGAGGTTTGGTGTTCTTTGCTGAGCTGATGCCAAGGGAGGTAGTAGATCATCCAGAATCCACTCCCCCAGTCTTGGAGATAAGCAAAGGACCATGAAAAGCACAGCTGGGTGGGCAGGGATTTGCAGCTGCTAGAGAAGAGCTGAAATTTTGGCAGTCTGGTAAAGCAGCTTGTAGAGAGCTAGATGGGGAATGTTTCAGCTGAAGGACAGAAAATCCCAACACAAGCCCCAGGTGCCAAGCAGCTCTTTGGTGGTTTTGAAGGGGGCAGGACCCTCCTGCTGTGGCATGGGCAGGATGGACCCTGCTGACTGAACGCATCAATGTGAGACAACCAAACCTGTGTCCCAAGAATGCAGATTTGCTTCCAGCAGAAGCAGACCCACATTCTTCTCTCCAGCTGCCCCAGATGGAGAAAACTCTTGCAAGGAGAGGCCCAATCAAGCTGACATTGCTAAATGCTTCATGGTGCTGCTAGATGCCACGGCATAAGGTGTGGCCCCAGAGGCTTCACACATCCGCTTGCTCCTCATCTGCTTGGACTGTGAAGGGTTTGCTTCTGCCATGGGATTTGAGCCTCACTGGAGAATAAGAGGAAATGGCTGGTTGTGTGTTAAAGATTTAGGCTGATAAAAATGTTTATTCCCCCTAGGCCAGTTAAAAGCCTCAGAAATGAGGCCAGGCGATAAGTTTTTATCAGCTTTTTTTATGTTTAAAAGCTCTGTGCTTTCTCTTCTGATGAGAAAGCCTTTTTTGCTCTGAGCTAGGTGCTTTCAACCCACTCATCAAGAGCTGGATTTCTAGTTATGTTTGTACAACAGCAGTAAGATGCTCACTAATTGACTAGGAGAATTCTCCTGAATTAAGAAACTGTTCTACTTTAGTTAAAACTCTGAACTGGGAACTGACCTTTAGACACCACAAAGCTCTCTGTGCTTGGAGACCATGTTCTCCTCTTCAGAAACTCTGTGTTAATAAGCTGTACTCCCAAATTCCAGCAAGCAGCTCCTCCAGACAACAGATTTTCACTGTAAGGCATCAGAAGCAGCTCAAGGAACAAGTGACATGCTTGTTAAAGGATTCCTGGGAGCCTTGGCCAGAACACAGGGAGCAACCAGGGTGGCTGTGGAGATGGGTCTGAGCTTTGGCTCTTGGGGAACCAGCTCTTGGCTGGTTCTTGGGGAAGGGAACAGCAAATATGTGTTGGAGCCTGGAGGAGATGGAGGTAAAATCCTGTGGTGGCCAGGACAACCCAAACACCTCTCACAGCTTGAACACAAAACTGTTCTCCTGGAGGTGGCTGATGCGGTTAGGTCGCTCCTATCTGCATTAACTAATTATCACTCTTGGCTTAGGCAAAGTCCTTAATTACTTAAAAACCCAACCAGACACCAAGAAACCCAAACAAACAAACCCCCACTCATTAATAGTTATTTTTGCACTGCAGAGTAATTTTGTAGTTCTTAGATGATGAATTCTCATCGCGTGATTCATAGCAGCAGCTTCTTGAGAAGCCCTTGGAGCAGTAAAGGCAACACCCTGCTGAGACTGAGCATCTCCACTTTGTCATCTTTGTCCTGGCATCAGGAGCTTCTGGACAGCAGCTCCAGTGCTGCACCTTTAGTTTGCTTGCTGAGGAGGCAGGGACCTGATGCCGGTGGCCATGGTGCTGCAAGAGCTGCAGCCAGAGCTGGCGCTCGCAGGGAGCCCCTGGCAGGGCAGATGCTGCCAAATGACTCAGGTTTCCCTTTTGGTGGCTGTAGTGACCTGTTTTTTCCTGCGGCAAGGCTCTGCCGAGGGAAATGCTACCACTGCTTTCCCAGTCACCCCTTGAGCTGTGCAGCGGCTGCTGAAGATGGAGCTGAAGTTTCAGGTACCTACTGACCACCTTTCTTGGGGCTTTCTCTTGGTGGACCTCTATTTCTGATGAATTTTGGCTTGGATTTTGGACAGCATAAATGAGGCTAGGTTTTTTGGTGTTTATCTGCCTTGCTGAAGCTGATGTGGAGATGGCTTTTAAGACATGTTCAGTGCTTACTATGATAAAGTGCTTGCTGTGTGGGCCAGGCTGGTCCCAGTGTCTGTCACACACAAGGGGTGTGTGTGTGAGGGTGTTATTGATTTCCATCAGAGGGAGAAGAGGAAGATTCAGGGTGGAGAGAAGGAAGAAATGTTTGATGCTGAAGGTGATGAGAGCTTGGCCCAGGTTATCCAGAGAGGTGGTAGATGTCTCATCCCTGGAAACACTCCAGGTCAGGCTGTCTGGGGCTCTGAGCAACCTGCAGATGTCCCTGCTGACTGCAGCAGATTGGACTGGGTGACCTTCAGTGGTCCCTTTCAGCCCTTAACATTTTGAGAAGGTCCTCTGGCAGAAGGCTGGAGAAGCTCCAGGCTGAGCTGTGACACTGAGCACTGACCTTGATATTGGGAAGGAACTTCTGTAAAGCTGTGTGAGTTGGTCTCTTCTCCCTATCAATAATCAGGAGGTGGCCTTAAGGGGCATCAGGGAGGTTAAGGTTGGTCATCAGAAGAAACTTCTTCATTAAAAGGGCTCTTAAAGACTGGAACAGGCTGCCCAGGCAGGTGGTTGAATCTCCATCCTTGGAGGTGTTTCAGAGAGGCAGAGATGTGGTGCTGAGGGACGTGGTTTAGCACCAGCCTTGGTAGAGTAGGAGAATGGCTGGACTCAATCTAAAGGGTTTTTTTCCAACCCAAACAATTCTCTGATCCTCTTCTAAGTTTAATCTTTGGTGACCACAGAGCTTTTGTTTCCTTTCATTTCAACCCACCCATGTGTGAAGATTTGTTTAACTATTGCCTGGAACACCTCATCAGTACCACTCCTGCAGCACAAACACCAATTTCTGGGGCACTGTTTCTCCAGCTCTTGCTGTGCAGCTTTTCCCCTCTCGGCTAATTGTTGCAGCTCTCTGGCAATGATGCATTTAGTATTGAATTGATGTATTTTTTATGTATTTTCAAGAGTTCTTATGCTTGTCTCAGCTGGAAACACATTCTGGCCTGACTTGTAATTCCCTCTGCAGCCTCGCTGCAGGCAGGTAATAGAGACAAAAAAATAAGAAGTCAATAAATTTGTGCTGCACGTCACTGTAGATGTAAAGATTTTTTTTTCTTTCTTTCTTTTTAATGAATAAATATCCCAGGCAGCCAGAAATAATTTTAAAATAAATAAATAATAATAAATTCCAAGCTCTAATTAAAGGGAATAATTTAAGAACATCCTGGGATTTAAAAGTATGCCAAGGGCTTTGCCAGCACTGAGATGGAATGAGCAGGTACCTGAGTACACCTCCACACCTTGTTTCTTGTTCCAAGGTGCAAGGGCAGTGGTGATGTGACCCTGGTCAGTGGTAACTGGAGAAATGGGCTTGCTGCCAGCAGCAAAACAGGTGGGGAGCCCCTCCACAGTAACTGGATGTCACTGGGAGATGCTACATCCCTCCTCATGTGTGACCTGAGCCATGGAGCAGGGCTCCCTGCAGCAGCCACATCTCTGTGCAGGGTTTACAGACTTTGTGTCCAGAATAGGGGGAAATAAAAGGTTGAACTGGAAAGAAAAAAAAAGTGTGAGTCTAAATTAGAGCAATTCCTGGTCCAGCTTGCAGCTGGGTTTCCTGTTGTGATGAAAGCTTCCCATTTAATGCACTTGAGCTGTTCACAAGCTACCAGTAAACTATTGCAACAAATCTGGGACCATTTGGTAACCTCCTGCTCTCACCAGAGCTGGGCAGCAGCACACTACAATGTTCTCTGCTAGAAGCAGAGGATCCTGCAGCAGGAGCCAAACCTGCTGGAGAACCAAGCCCACTGGCATCTTAACTGGTGGCTGTTAATGAACACCCAGCCCCAACCTTGGTTGCTTAGGGCTCAGGTTTGGGTTGGAAAGAACTCTTGGAGGTCATCTTGTCCAAACCCTCTGCAGTGAGCAGGGACACCTCCAACTAGACCACATTGCTCAGGGCTTCACCAAATTTGACCTTGAATACCTTTAGGGATGAGGCCTCCACATCTCTTTGGGTGTTTAGGGCTCTGTTTTGGGGGTCCTTTAGGACTCACATTTGGGGTGGGTTTGAGGCTCAGGTTTAGGTGGGTTTTAGGGCTCACTTAGGGCTTCCTGCTTGACAGAAGGATGTTGTGAAAGAGAAATGCAATGGAGGTTTCTCCAGCCCAGGGCAGGAGGGAGGTTGGCTGCCAGCCCAGGGAGTGCCTGGGATCAAAGCCAGGAGCTGGAATCCACGGGAATTTCTTCACAGCCTTCCTCAAACCAGTGCAACACACAGAGGCTCCAGGGCAAGTGAGCTGTGCTGGGTGTGGGGAAGAGGAGCAGGATCCTGTAGGCTCCAGCTTTAGCCCAGCCCCACAGTGGGGTGTCAGGATGATCACCTCCTGAGCCCTCACAGGGATCAGGATCTGCCTGTGTGGGAGGATGGATCCCATCTGATTTAGCAAACAGCACTCTTCACTTGAGAGGATTTATATGGGTGACCCCAGCTGAGCTGCACTTGGAGACTCTGCCTTCTGTTGGGGCTGATCCCTGTCTTGTCTGCTTGGATTTCTTCTGCTGGTCCTATCAGTGTGACCCTCTTGGCTGTAGGTTCCAGAAGCAAATTCCCTGCCCCAGTGGGGACTGGCTCCTGTGGAAATGTTTAGGGCATCAGCCTCTCCCAGTGCTGGGGAGCTGGAGGCAAACATGTGGTTGCTAAGCCTGGTTGCAGCAAACTCTGCTGCAGAGAAAGCAAACCTAACTCATGGAATCATCACAGAATGGTTTGGGTTGGAAGGGACCTTGAAGACCATTTTGGTGCAACCCCTCCAGGTGGGCAGGGACACCTTCCACTAGACCAGGTTGTTCAAGGTCTCATCCAGTCTGGCTTTGGATGGGAAGGGACCTTTCAAGGTCATCCAGTCCAATCCCCCTGCAGTCAGCAGGGACATCTGCAACAAGAAGAGGTTGCTCAGAGTTCCAAACAACCTGACCTGGAACAGTTCCAGGGATGGGGCATTGGTCTTGCTTCTTCAGTGTTAGTGCCACTGTTAGAGGCAAAGCTTTTTTCCATCTCCTAAACCAAAGGAGTGATTCAGAAGCTCTGCCTCTAGCAGCAGCTCTATTTATATGACACCAGAATATTCCATAAATACCACAGTTCCTTACTGGTGCAGCTCTATTTGGGTGGAAGGCAATTACTTCTCCAGCACAGTGCCAGAGATTAATTATTCCAGAAGCAGCTGTTAAAATCCACTGTTAATGGTCAATAACATATAACACAGTGCTGGTCTCCAGCACCCACACACCTCTGTACTGGAGAGATGCACCAGGGTGAGAGCATGGGTGGGCACTCCATCTTGTGGCACTCCACTGGTGCCATGCAATGGGGACAGCACATCAATACATCTTCTTTTTCTTCCTTTTTAAGAATAGGAAGGACTGGTGGGTGGGTTTATGTAATAGACCCAGGGGAGGGAGCAACAAGTTGGTGATTCTCCCACGTTGCATTCATGAGACTCCACCTGCAGTGCTGAAGCCACCTCTGGAGCCCCCCAATACAAGAAAGACACAGACCTGTTGAAGCAGGTCCAGAGGAGGTCACAGTAACGATGGGAGGACTGGAAGCCCTCTGCCATGAGGCCAGACTGAGACAATTGGGATTGTTCAGCCTACAGAAGAGAAGGCTCCAGGGAGACCTTAAAGCAGGCTTCCAGTACCTGCAGGGGGGTACAGCAGATCTGGGGAGGGACTTTGTACAAAGGCATGGGTGATAGAACAAGGGGTAATAGCTTCACACTGGAAGAAACTGGATTTAGGTGGGACAGGAGGAAGAAATCCTTTACAGAGAGCATGGTGAGGCAACCTGGTCTAGTAGGAGGTGTCCTACTACATCCTACACGTCCCTGCCTGTGGCAGGGGGTTGGAACTAGAGAATCATTAAGGTCCCTGATAATCCAAACCATTTTGTAGTTGCAAGTTCAGGAAAATATCTGCCTTGTCCTTTGCAAAGCACTGTGGTACCGAGCAGCACCCAGAGTGGGGGACTCAAGGCTGACAGGGTGCTGGGGCCCAGGAGTTCTGCCATCATCTAAGGTTCTCCTCAGCACAGCAGATGCAGAGGAAAAGAGCATGTTGTGAAGGCTGAAGCCCATAACACATGGCTGAGAGTAAACAAGTGCTCCCAGAACTGGGCTTTGGGCCACTGGAGCTAAAGCTCCTCTGTGCCTTCCGGACCCGTTACGCTTGTACAAACAAACATTCGGTGGCAGAGAGAGATGATCCTGACTGATGAGGAGCCCAGGCTTGGCTGGTGGCCTGAGCTGTGCCTAGCACTGAATGGACAGGCTGCAGAGGTGCTGGGGACACGCACAAGCCAGTGTCCAAGTCTTCTCCCACACACTCTTCTTCTGTGCTTGTGCCAATTGCTGAGGCGTCCAGAGCTGATCCCTGGGCAATGCTGCCATTTTGCAGCTCCCTGCTGCAGAATGGAGTCTCAGCCCTGTGCTCTCGTGTCCCACGTGCTGGACCCCAAATGGAACAAGGACTAACTGCAGCCTGGGTCCAATGTCCCCATCCTGGTGCCCCAGCTGCCACACACTGATGTCTCAGCACTGGTGATACTGGTTGCGCCTCTGTGCAGGGTGCCTGTGATGAGTTAGGATCACGGCAAGAGCAAACCCTAGTAACAGGTGACAGGACAAGAGGAAATGGCCTCAAGTTGTGTCAGGGGAGGTTTAGGTTGGACATAAAAAGAAACTTCTTCACTGAAAGGGTTCTCAAAGACTAGAACAGGCTGTCCAGGGAGGTGGTTGAGTCCCCATCCCTTGAGGAGTTTCAAAGAGGCAGAGATGTGGTGCTGAGAGACATGGGTTAGCATCAGCCTCGGCAGAGCTGGCGGTGGTGGGACCGGATGACCTGGGAGGGCTTTGCAAACCAAACCAGCTCTGTGATTCTGTGAATCATCTCTATTCTCAGCAGCTTCAGAGAGAAGCCAAAAGAGATCAAACCCATGTAGTTTGTATTTGTCTGTTCTGGGGCTGATGGACAAAATGTTCTCCAAGTTATTTCCACCCTAAGTGGTGGTGAGGAAAGTTATTTCTCTGACCATCACATCTTTGAGAGTTGCCAGAAAATGCCAAGAGCATCATTTTTGTGGTGCAGTCACCCTGGTGACATGCAGGAGCTCATCCCTTGCAATAACAGCTCCTGGCTGCAGAGTGAGAAGAGCTTGCCGGGGGGGAAACCTGACTCTCCGAGAGATGCAGCCCCAACCCTCCCTGTCTCAGTCCTTCTGATCTGGTCTGTGCTGCTCTGCTCTCTTGGGTTTTAGGCAGGATTGGGAAAGGGAAAATGAAGCTAGATAGCTGTAGAGGCTCAGGGAGCACAGAGAGGACCAGAGTGATGCTCTGTTGATGATATATTATCTCTAAAACATCAAAATGGCTCTGACCAGAGAAGGGTTTTGCAACATGGACTCAGGCTTCAGCTTGAAATACCTTTTTTTTTCTTTTTTTTTTTTTTTTAACATACTAAGATTAATGTATGTCTAAGGCCAATGCCAGATGTTATTTAGAAATACTCAGGTTTGTTTTCTGAAGCCCAAGTCATAGCTACTCCAGGTTTAAAAGTTGTTTTCTCTCAGTGTCTGTGTACAAAAACACTGCAGTCATGTTCTGGGCCAGTTTCCTGGTTCCCACAAGCTCAATTTCCTAATTAGAAGCTAATCTGTAAGTGCAAACGAAGGAGAAATACAAATTCGACTCAGCCTTAGCAGCTGAAGCAGAACAGGGGTGAAAGGAAATGTGCAATGCTTTAAATGTTAACAGACCAAGGACTCCAAGCACTTCTGAGAAACTCCTTTGCTCTGCAAGCATCCTTCTGAAACCTGGGCACTGTCTCTTCAGCAGCAGCACCCAAGGCCCTGCCTGCTCTCTTCGAAAGGCAAATTACTCCTGTTGACTGAAGCTGCAGGTGGATAAGGAGTTAATTTCTCCTTTGCTTCAGGTTCTGGATGCTTAAATACAGATTTAATGCCCAACTGAACCTCCAGACAAGCTTCTGGCTGAAGTCAGTCTGAGTTTGGTCTGGGGAAGCTCTGCACCTCAAGCACTTGAATCACATACAGAGTGAATTGGGTTGGAAGGGATGCTTAAAGATCTTCTTGTCCAAACCCCCCTGCAGTGAGCAGGGATATCATCTAGATGGGTTGGAAGGGACCCTTGAAGGTCATCTCGTTCATCCCCCCTGCACTCAGCAGGGACATCTCTAACTAGATGGGGCTGCCCAGGGCCACAACAAGTCTGATCTGGAATGTCTCCAGGGCTGGGGCCTCAACCGCATCTCCAGGCAACCTGTTCCGGTGTCTCACAGCTCTCATTGTACTCTGAACGTTGTGGAACATCTTGCAGCACAAACATTGCTGTGATGATACTCTCGGGTGGTGACGCTCCCAGCCCTGAAACTTCTTCTGAAGCTCTGAGACCTGTCATGGTTATGTTTACTCTTTTCATTACCCAGTGATGTTGTCTCCAGAGCTGAAGCATCCCACAGTGTGCACCTGCCTCAGCTCTTCCCATCTAGTGCAGAGCTGTCTGCAGCAGAGCCTGGTCACACTGACACATGGGCTTGTTGCTGGAAGATGAAAAGAGCAGCTTCTTTAGAAGTCCCTTATTAAATGCATAATCTTGTTGAGCAAACCCATCTTCCTTTCAGCTTGTTCAGCCTTTCAACACGCATTTGTTCGCGCTCCATCTACAAAGTGCTTCAACTCCTGCAATGTTTTGTGTGCTGTAGGCTGTTTGCTCTTGGTTTGTGGCCCAGGGAAGTTGGAATGGGATTTCATAAAATCACAGAATGGTAGGGGTTGGAAGGGACCTTTGAAGGTCATCCAATCCAACCTCCCTGCCAAAGAAGGGTCACCTAGGGCAGGTCACACAGGAACGTGTCCATGTGAGTCTTGACAGGCTCCAGAGAAGGAGACTCCACAGCCTCTCTGGGCAGCCTGTTCCAGGGCTATAGAAACCTCACACCACAGAAGTTTCTCCTCATGTTGAGGTGGAACTTCCTGTGTCCCAGTTTGCACCCACTGCCCCTTGTCCTATCACAGGACACCACTGAGAAGAGTCTGGGCCCATCTTTTTGACATCCACCCTTCAGATATTTATAGACATTCATAAGATCCCTTCTCAGTCTTTTCTTCTCCAGGCTCAACAGCCCCAGGTCTCCCAGCATCTGCTTCTCAGACAGATGTTCCAGTCCCTCCCTTCATCATTCTTGTAGCCTCTGTTGGACTCTCTCCAGTATGTCCCTGTCCCTCTTGATCTGGGAAGCCAAGATCTGGACACAATACTCCAGATGTGGTCTCATGAGGGCAGAGAGCCCATAAAGCAAAGCCAGGCAGCTTCTTCAGGCATTTGGTGGTTTTCCTTCCCACAGTAAATGGGCCAGGGCAAGAACCAACCAAAAAACGGGGTAAGGACTGGGAAATCTCTGTGCAGGACACAGGGCAGAAAGGAAGACGGAGCTGTAAAATCTGGGACCTACAAAGCCTGGATGAGGCTGTTAGGATTGTTCCTAGGTTTGCTCAGGCAGAGAATTGGCTCAACCATAACATGAGCAGCACTCAGAGAATCTTCCCACTGTGGGTACCTGCAAGATGAGGTCTCTGCACAAGGCAGGGCCTATCTGGAGTGTCCATGTGTCCCAAATGGAGCTGGGCACAGTGAGGGGCTGCCCTTTGCTCTCTGCGTGTGTTCTGTGGTGGCCAGGACATGGCTGCGACGTGCCGAGGTGCTGCTTGGACTGGAGACATGAGCTGGTTTGTACCTAAGGAAACAGATTGCCAGGACAGACTGGGCACAGAAAGGAAAACCAGATGGTTCTGTGGCTGCCCAGCAAGAGAGGTGTGTGTGGGGAATCACAATAACCTGCTGAGCTGCAAGAACCAACCAATGCTTCCAGGGAGGGGGCAGCCACAACCTCCCTGGGCAACCTTTTTCATTGTCTCACCACCTTCACTGTCAAGAGTTTCTGCCTAATCTCCAGCCTAAATCTGCCCTCTTCCAGCTCAAAGCCATTGCCCCTCGTCCTATCACTACAAGCCCTTGTAAAAACTTCTTCCTCAGCTTTCCTGTAGCCACTCTTTGTTTTTGATCCTGCTGTCTGTACTCTACAGCTAATTTTGCCACAGTTAAATGTGCCCTGCAGAAGAACTGTTTCAGCTGCAGAGTGAAGTCTCCTCTCGCTTATTGTGTTGGGCTATTGCCCGTTGGCAGATGATCCATCATAACTTCATCTCTTGGAAAAGACCTTTGCAGAAGTAGGAGCTGTGCATCAAGCCAGGTTCAGGCTCCCCCAGACACAGATGATTTGCTGACAGCATCTTGATTTGGCAAGGACGAATTTCAATTATTGGAGCTCCTGAAAGAGAAAACAAACCTGACACCCAGATCAAACACTGAGATCCTATCAGATATTCCCACCATAAATCAAGGTGGGTTAAGGTACTAATTACATGACCTGTTCTGTTCTTTTTTCTTCTTCCCAGCACTAATTAATGCCTCTCTAAACCTTTGGAATTCATACAATTTCATTTATATTTCAGCCAGGCAGGAGCCTTTACAAATAGCCTCCTACTGTATTTGGAGAGGGAGGGGAAAGGAGAGGAGGGAGGGGGGAAAAAAAAAAAAAAAAAAGGAAAAAGAAGGAAAACCTTCCAGCAAAGGAAGCATTTTGGATGCATTTCTTCTGCAGGGAAGGGGCCATCTTGCTTTTAAAACACATCAAGAAGTCCCTCTCTCAGTGAATTGTGTACATTCTGTGCCCGAAAGGTTTTACTGCAGCAGTGACCTTAGAGGGGGTCTCTGGAAGAGAAGGCCTTTGTGTTTGAATTGGTATCCTGACATGGAATGGAGAGGTTGCCATGGCAAATATGCTGCTTTTTTTTTTTTTTTAATGTAATCAGAGGAAAATAAGTGAATAAGCCATGTAAGGCTGGCTCGTGAGTTATTGCTCTGCATGGCAGTGCTCACCCCTCTCTACCAAGGGAAGCTTTTAGGGTGTAAAAAAAATCCAGAGTTGAAAGAGGTTATAGTGATAGGAAGAAGGGGAATAGGATTAAGCTAGAAGAGAGGAGATTTAGACTAAGGATTAGGAAGAAATTCTTTACAGTGCAGGTGAGGAGAGACAGGTTGCCCAAGGAAGTGGTGCAGTCACCATCCCCACAGCTGTTCAAGAAATGTGTAGAGAGCTCTTGGGCACATGGTTTGATGGCCATGGTGGTGTTGGGCTGGAGGTTAGACTCAATGATCTTAGAGGGCTTTTCCAAACCAAACAATTCTATGATTTTTTTGATTCAGATTCTTCACAGTGAGGGTGGTGAGACACTGGAACAGGTCGCCCAGGGAGGTTGTGGTTGCCCCCTCCCTGAAGGTGTTCAAGGACGGCTTGGATGGGGCCTTGAGCAACCTGGTCTGTGGCAGGAGGGGGGAACTGGATGACCTTTAAGGTCCCTTCAAACCCATGATGCAACTGTTTACATTTAAACAAAGCCACTGGAATCTAGTTTGGCTTCCTTTGCCTTGCAGGTTCAGGAACATTCAATTACAACACGAACGACACAAACCCCAGAGAGCTTCTCACATAGCTTCACAGGGTCTGAACAAGCTTTCACACCAACAGGTCTTTTCTTCTGTTCTCCTTCTCCTCACAGCAGGAATAAACTCCCCTTTGTATATACAAACAGCCTCTGAGCACCTTAGGCCTGGCACCAGGATATGATTATAGAGACATCAATCTGCCCCTGGAGCTCTGCTCCAGCAGCAGTGAGTAGCTGTGCCAGCAATTTACACTCTGGTAGCTGAGCCCTCCCAGACCTGCCTGAAAATCTGACTTAACTCTTTGAACTCCCAGCTGAAAGCATCCTCAGTTTTCTGATCTGAAATGTTGGGAGCTTTCACAGAATATTAGCATGGTGGAGTTGGAAGGGACTTTTGGAGATCATTTAGGTTGGAGATTAGGAACAATTTGTTTGCTCAAGAGTGGTCAGGTGGTGGTGGAGTCACCGTCCCTGGAGGTGTCCAAGAAAGGTGTGGACATGGCACTCAGGAACGTGTTCGATGGCTGTGGTGGGCTCACGTTGAAGGTTGGACTCGATGATCTTAGGGGTCTTTTCCAACCCAAACAATGCTATGACCCAGTCCAACCCCCCTGCTAAAGCAGCTTGCCCCCCAGGATCACTATCTCCAGGTGGGTTTGGAATCCCTCCAGAGAAGGAAACTGCATCACCTCTCTGAGCAGCCTGTTTGACTTCATTTTAAATGTTCCAATCAGAGAAAACATCACCCTTTTTGTTCAAACTCCTGGTGGTAACTCAGTTTCTCATTCTATTGCCCTGACTCCTCTCTATGTTGTACCTTTGCTGAGGTGTGACTCTTGGATGAAGTTCCCTGCTTTCAGTAGCACCATGAGCAGCTTTGCAAAGGAATTTCAGACTGATCTTAGCAGCAAAGCAGTCTGAGACCCATCTGCACAAGGAGTGAAAACAATGACCAGGCGTTAAGCTGGGATGTTTTCAGTCTACAGTTGGTAAAGTGGAGGAAGTTTTGATAAATGAGACAAGGGGATTTTTGGGGGATGGAAAGGTTGAACTTTTCCAAAACACCACCATTCTCTCAGGAAATGCTGCTCCTGACAAGTGGCTTGCAGGGAGTAGTTTTCATCTGATCTCAGAGAGAATAAATTCCAGAAGAGGAGCCACAAGAAGAGGCTGCCCAAGGTCCTGGGGCAGAGCCACCAGCACTGGAGAGTCCCCAGTACTAGGGTGGGGTAGAGGATCAGGTCCCCTGTGCCAGCTGGGTCACTCTGTAGGGGTCCATCACCTCCATCTGTTGCCAGCTGCAGTCCCCTGACATACATAAACCTATAGCTGTGTCTGTGTTGCTCAGGCTGCTTTTCCAGTTGTTTCTTCCCAAAGCAGTTTACACATTTTCCAGAAGGTCACTTGGGCAATTAACAATCCACAAAGTCATCCAGCAACTATTTAAACTCCCATCAGTGAAATGACTGCAGTCCAACCCCTCCTCCCCGCTGACCTTCTTGTACTTTCACTGTAACTCTTTTCACTGCTCACTAAATGCTCCAGGAGCTGAGAAAGGTTTCATGACCAGAAGGTATCACTGCTTCCACCTTGGCTTCCTGCAGCCACCTGCTGTCTGCCATTCTAGCAGTCACTTCCCTTTCATAGGACACTTGGCGGTTGTGTCCCATTGTGCCTGTTGAGTGTTCAATGTGCAGAGTGAAGTGACAAAGATGCTGAGGGGCCTGGAGCATCTCTGCGAGGAGAGAAAGCTGAGAGCCCTGGGGCTGCTGAGCCTGCAGAAAAGCAGCCTGAGAGGGGATCTGCTCAATGCTCAGCGAGAGCTAAAGGATCTGTGGAGGGCAAAAGGATGGGACCAGGCCCTTGTCAGTGGTGCCCAAGGACATGATAAGGAGCAGTGGGCACTAACTGGAACCTAGAAGGTTCCATCTGAACAGGAGGAGAAAATTCCCTGGAGCAGGCTGCCCAGAGAGGTATTTGTAAACATTGATCAGATCCCCTCTCAGGCTGCTTTTCTGCAGGCTCAGCAGTCCCAGGGCTCTCAGCTTTCTCTCCTCGCAGAGCTGCTCCAGGCCCCTCAGCATCTTTGGAGCCTCCTCTGGACTCTCTCCAGTAGCTCCCCGCCTCTCTTGAACTGGGGAGACCAGAACTGGACCCAATACTCCAAATGAGTTATGCTTCTTTTGCTTGACCTCATCATGTAATAGGGTCTGCTCCTGCAGACCTACACACAGGAGTTTTCCCTAGACAGAGGAAAATGTCTGGATTATGGCAAATCCAGATCATAGAATCACAGACCTCGAAAATCTCTGAGTCCAACCATCAACCCAATGCCACCATGGCCATCAAACCATGTCCCCAAATGCTATGTCCAGACATTTCTTGAACACCTGCAGTAGTGATGACTCCACCACCTCCCTGAGCAGCCTATTCCAATGCCTGTTGAAGAAAGCCATCATGTTCCCACCTTAACTCTTCTTTCTGAAACTGTCTCATCCTTTCCAAGTTCCTTGTGCCTAGCCCAGGCAGGAGCAGGGGAGGTCTCAGCTGCCAGTGTGTGCCTGCAGATAAGGAGGTGTCATTAGCACAGCCCTCATCAGGCTGAGCTGTGGCGACCACAGGATTAACAGGGCTCTGCTGAGTGCCACAGGGTTAAACAGCCAAAGGAGAAAGGGAGATAACAGAAGGTAAAACATTTTCTTATCTTCTTTTTTAAGGCAGGAGAATTCATGCAGAAAAGACCCAAATAATCCCTCTTAATAGAGAATTGAGCTCTGTAATGAGTACAGAATGTTTTTCAAATAACACCTAAGTTTGCTTGGAAAATAGGAAGTGCTCCTGGTGACACCCACAGGGCAGGAATTCATCCCCAGGGTGGAAATCGACTTGTTGCTACATAGCTTATACACAGCAAAGCAGGCTGGAGGTGAGGAACTGGTTGTTGTGGTTTGCTGGGGTGGGCAGGGATGAGAAATATTTACCAAACCCTTTGCTCAACAAAACCAGCAAGAGACCAAGGGTTTGCACTTTCAGCACCTTTTGTTGAGCTCTACAAGGAGAGGTTGGTGGTGTGCTACAGAAAGAAATGTTCTCACACTTGGAAGGAGCCACTCTTAGGGCACTCGTTGCTACCATGAGTGGTGGCTTGGGACAGCAGGGAACAGGCAGTGGCACAGAGATGCAGCATCAAAAGATGGAGCTGGGCAGCAGTGAGGAGCAAGGCAGGAGCTGCCAGCTCTGCTCTTGGCAGTGCAAAGGGAAAGATGAGCCCAGAAGTGCTGGGTAGGGTGATCAGCCTGGGGATCAGCACTTTTTGGGCTCTTCTGGAGCTTGGGATTTTCCAGAGCTTGGGCAACCCAGCACTTCTGGGCTCTTCTGCAGTTTGGGCCTTCTGAAGCTGGGGATCTTCAAGAGCCTGGGCCACCTCACAGGAGGATGGATGAGTGCCTAGCAGTGATGGAGGCCAAAAAGCTGGGCAGGGAGACTAGAAATCATAGAGTGGTTTGGGTTGGAAGACACCTATAAAAATCATCTAGCTTCAACCTCCCCTGCCATGGGTAGAGACATCTACTAGACCAAGTTGCTCAAAGTCACATCTAGCCTAGCTTTGAGCAGTTCCAGGCATAGGGATAGGCAGTCAGAACAGCAGGGAGGTGATGGAGCAAGTCAGAGATGCTGGCTGAAGTACACAGGCCAACTGGCACCAAAGCACCAATTGCTGCTTCCTCCAAACTGCTCTTTTAAAATCCCCTCCCATCAAACTCTGCAATTAGCTGCATGGTTTATGATATCCTCATAGAAGGAGGTAAGGCTTCGCCCTCAGCACTCTTCTCCTCTCCATTCTGAAACAGCATTGGATATTTTTAACCCATTTTTTCCCTTCTCTGAGTGATGCCAGCTCGGTGTGAGGGCAGAGCTGTCCATGGGGTGCAGCAAGTCCTGGACAGAGTTGTCCCTGTGGTTAAAATGAAGGTGTTAGGAAAAGAGAGAAGAGCTGCAATGGCTTCTCTTTTACCTTAAACTTCTCACTAATAGAATCTCATCAGATGCAAGCAATAGAAGGTGACATCAGCTCTGTGTTGAGTGCCAGAATCTCTCTGTGCAGTTTATAGAAGCCATGACAGATCTTTAAAACAAATGGCCTTTTTTTTTTTTTTTTCTTTTTTATGACTTTTCAGTGTTGGCAGTTTAAAGAATCTGAAAATTGAATCCATCCATCTGGCCCTAAGAAAACAAACAACAACTTTTGTCTATGTGCTCTCTTTTCACTCTGATGCTTAAAGGTCATAGAATCACAGGATGGTTTGGGTTGGAAGGGACCTTGAAGATCATACACTTCCAATCATCCTGCCATGAGCAGGGATATTTTCCACTAGAACAGGTTCCTCAAGGCTTCATCCAACCTGGCACTGAACGTCCACAGCCTCCCTGGGCAACCTGTTCCAGCGTCTCACCATCCTCACTGAAAATAAATTCTTCCTAATCTCCAGTCTAAATCTCCCCTCTTTCAGCTCAAAGCCATTTAAAGATCCTAAAGGCAACTAAGAAAGTGTGAGATGGTTGGGGAAAAGATGGAAATCACTTCCCCTTAGCCTATCAGCTTGGTCACGGTCTAGTGAGATGATCTGAATTATCTACCTACATTTCTCCTGTAGGTTTGAGCATTCCAAAAACCAGAGAGCATCTGGAAAATGCAGTCATTAAAAATAACCTGAAGTAGTCTGAAAATGCAGGGTTGGTCTTGTTCTCTCATGTTCAGGCTGACATCCTTGCCACCAAGTCATCACAGTCATAGGAAGCTCCAGGGTTTTACCCATGGATGTATCTAAGTACATCCCCACCTCACTGCAACCTCCTTTCAGAGAGCTGTAGACAGCAATGAGGTCTCCTCTTCTCCAGAAAAAACAACTCCAGGTCCCTCAGCTGCTCCTCTCCTGACCTGTTTTTCAGACCCTTCATGGAGTGATTAACCCTCTCCAAGGATCTGACCCAGATTTTCTCACTTTGCCTTTTACAGGTCACCAAGTTGCTTTACTGACCATCTCAGCAACAGGTAGCTCCTCATGCACTGGTTTGAAAGTTTAACATTCTCTCATGTTGAGGGATAGCCTTGATATTGCTTCCCTCCACAGAAGATATTCTGTCCTTCCAGAGAAGGAAATCACACCAGTTGCCTACTGATGGAGTTTTGAGGGAAGCAGGAGGAAATTCAGGTTGTCAATTTTCCTGTCTGTTTAGATCAGCTGGGGACTGAGCACTCCTCACCTCCCAAAGTGAGGGACAGCTGCAAAGTGTTAACCTTTATCAGAACAGCCAAAAGCACATGGGGCAAATTATGGTCATTAAGTTCCCTCCCCCTGTTTATAACCCCAGTCACACAATCCAGAAGGAAAAATCGTTCTCTATTTCAGCCACATCTGCTGTTCGTTTTCAGAAGCCTCCTTTAAATCTGATTAGAACTTCTCATCTAAACCCAACAGCTTCTGAACCCAAGGCTCAAATGGATCAGGTTAGCTTAGTAATTCACCTTGTATTTTGATTTTTCTCTTCCTAATTGAATTTGTTCATTGATTGGTGTTAGCATTCTCCTGACCACTTATGATGAACTCTTTAGAAAATGCCAGTTGCGCAGTGAAGGCACCAAAAGCAAATTGCTTTTCTGCTTTAATGCAGCTCAGATATTAGGAAGAAATTCCTCAGAGTGAGGAGGGTGAAGCAGGTTGCCCAGGGAGGTGGTGGATGTTCCCACCCTGGAGGTGTTCAAGGCCAGGTTGGATGAAGCCTTGAGCAACCTGGGCCAGTGAGAGGTGTCCCTGCTTATGGCAGGGGGACTGGTACTAGATGATCTCTAAGGTCCATTCCAATCCAAACCATCCTATGGATCTATGGATCACTCCAGCCCAGCCGCCATGTGTCCACTCCAGCTCTGCCTCACCCTCCAGCTCTGTTTCTTGATGACAGACTGGGGATGTTGTCTGAAATATTGATTCCTGATGGCTGGCCTGCATGACTGTCAATGAATTTGGAGGGCACATCTTCCTTGAGCAGCGGTAGCACAGGTGAAAAGGTCAGTATAAGGCATTTGCTCCATCTCCTGAGCATCCCCATTGGCTGCTGTTGCCTCAGGCTCGTGGAGCAGCTCCACAGCATCTTGAAGATGCTCTGCTCCACAGCGCTGTGGTTTCCTGTTGCTTCGTCAGTTATTTAGAAAGGTCTCTCATCAAAAATGGGTTATTTTTGTCAACAGATGATGAGATGCCTCCTCCAGAAGCCCTACATGTTAGAGGGAACCTGCTGCCAATGACACGGGGGCTGTGTCCCCCTCTGTGCAAAGCAGGGTGGCTTCTCACCCTGCCTGGCTTACATCCAGGACAAGAATAACCCTCTGGAGTTTCACTTTCGTCCTGGGTGGTGAGAAGGCTAGCTGCTTTCAGAGCATGGCTTTGTAGAAGAACCTTCACAAAGCCACCCAAACCCTAGGCATAGGCTGAGTTAAAGCCTCAGAGCCCATAGCAGGGCTGCAGCGGAGGTGGGTGGGAGGCAGAAAGCCCCAAGCCCCAGCCTGCTCTGAGTCAGGCTGATCACAGCAGTGATGGCATCTACTGTCATCCGGCCTCTCATCTTCTTGTCTCTTTATCTCAGCTCTTTGAGGTCTACAGGCACAACAGCACTTTGGCAGGGAAGATAATGTCATGCCTGGTTATTGTTTTTCCCTTGTGCAATTGTTTTGAGTGTTGCGCCTTGCTGCACAGTGATGGGAGAAGGCAGATGGTGACCTTCTGTAGAACAGAAGAGCTGCTCAGTGCTCAAGCACCATGTGGACATGGAGCTTCAGGACATGGTCTAATGGCCACAGTGGTCTTAGACTGACGGTTGGACTGGATGATCTTAAAGGTCTCTTCCAACCAAAACAACTCCTGTAGTTTCTGGACAAGCCTGTATATAAGTTACAGTTCATAACCTGCTCTTTTCTTCCTCTTTGGTGACTGAAAGTTACTCTAAAAGCAGTATTTAGTAAGTTATTAATAAATATTCCTCTACCTTTGACTTTCTGGTGAGGGTACACATTGAATCTTGGGTTCAGTTTTGGGCCTCTCTCTCCAAAAAGGACCTTGAGGGGCTGAAGCAGGTCCAGGGAAGGGCAACAAACCTGGTGAAGGGTCTGGAGAACAGGGCTGGTGAGGAGTAGCTTGGGGAACTGGGGTTGCTTCTTATGGAGAAGAGAAGGCTGAGGGCAGACTTCATTGCTCTCTACAACTCCCTGACAGGAAGCTGGAGCCAGGAGGGGCTTGGTCTTTTCTCCCTAGTGTCAGGTGATAGAAGGAGAGGAAATGGCCTGAAACTGCCAGAGAGGCTTAAGTTGGACATGAGGAACATTTTCTTTGCTGCAAGAGTGGTCAGGCACTGGAATAGGCTGCCCAGGGAGCTGGTGGAGTTCCCATCCCTGGAGGTGTTCAAGAATTGTGTGGACATGGCACTGGGGGACATGGTTTAGTGGTCATAGTGGTCTTAAGTTGATGGTTGGACTCAATAACCTTAGAGAGCTTTTCCAACCCAAACAGTTCTATCAATCTGTGATTCACAAAGAGCTTCATAATTATAAAAATTATTGGCTAACTAACAAATATTTTTCTGCTCTCAACCTTCTGTGGATGACAAAGAGCTTCACAACTCCAACCTATTCAAAATCTTTTAGCTCTGTGATGCAATGGAAGCCTTGTGGAAGGGACAGCTGAGGCATTGAGCCCCTCTGCCTTCTGCCTTAGTCATTTGGTGTATTCCATTTTGAAACTGATAGAATCACAGAATGGCTTTGGTTGGGAGAGACCTTCCAAATCATTGAGTCCAACCCTTAACCAGCATGGCCAAAGAAATCTCTAAGGGATGTGACCAATCCAGTGTTGTGAATCTGAAGTGACAAGACAAGGGGTGATAGTTTGAACTAAAAGATGGAGATTCAGACTGGAGAGAAGGGAAGAAACTTTTTACACTAAGAGTGGTGAGAGCCTGGTCCAGGTTGCCCAGAGAGGTGGGAGCTGCCCCATCCCTGGAACTGCTCCAGGTCAGGTTGCTTGGGACTCTGAGCAACCTGCTCTTGTTGCAGATGTCCCTGCCAGGTGACTTTTAAGGGTCCCTTCCAACCCAAACCACCCTCTGATTTTATGATTCAACTTCTCTTTAGCTGTGGTAAGCCCCACAAATCATCCCATTTGCACCACTTCTACCATTGCATGACCTCTGTTTTGACAGCTTGGGTGTGTCTGGCTGTTACCTGTGCATTAGTGAGCAGTTCCACACCATATCTGAAAACAAACACACACAAAAACCTGAGAAAATTTGTTTGGTAGGAGAAACATTTTGTTCTAGAAAGCTTTGCACTGCTGGGGAGAACCCAGACTTACAACTTGATTAGTGTTTGCAGCCCAGTTAACCTCCCCAACACGCTCTGCTGTAGGAGTTTGCAAATTCAAGGGTTTCAATCCTGCCAGCCAGTCTGTGCTTAGGCACAACATCCAATTCCTCCTCATTAGCCAGGAGCTGAGAATTGCTGTCCTGTGTCTGCAGGGGTATGTCAGGCTCATGTTCATCTCAGCACGAATCTGCTGATCTCCTCCAAGCTGCGCCAGCTTCGCACTGACACTTTGCTGCTGCCTTAATAAAAGGTCAGAGTTGTTCCTCTGCTTTCCATTTCTTGCTGCTTCAAGACTGCTTCATCTAAGACCAACTGAGCTCTCAGGGGAAGTGAGATGATTCATTAAAGGGTCAGAAAGAGGTTAAAATATGGAAGGAAAAAGTAGGAAGAAATAGATGATTTCACAGCAGAAGGAGAGGGGTTTTTTAGTGGACTTCTACTGTGCCATTTCAAATACTCACAAAAGTCTTGGGAAAAGGGAGGAGGTGGCATAAAGGGACAAAGTTGGCTACTGAAAATAAATTACTCAAAGTAACAGGATGAGGGGCAATGGTTTGAAATGAGAGAAGAGGAGATTTAGATTGAATGTTAGGAACAAGTTCTTTATCATGAGGTTGGTAGAACACTGCAACAGGTTGCCCAGGAAGGTAGTTTAGGCCCCATCCCTGCAAATACTCAAGGTCAGGCTGGACAAGGCTCTGAGCAACCTCATCTAGTGGAGGAGGTCCCTGCTGACTGCAGGGGGGCTGGACTGGATGACCTTTGGAGGTCCCTTCCAACTCAACCCATTCTATGATTCTACAAACCCAGAATTTGACTTTAAGGAGCTGCAGAAGCATCTCATCATCCTGAATGACCAGAGGATAAGATGCCAGGCTGGATGTGTTGGCAGTAAATTCCAACACACACAAAGAAAAGCAGACCTTGCAGATGAACCTCTGAATTTGTGCAATGAGAAGCTGTCACTTGGGTTTTACCACCAAGGAAAGAGTTACTGGGGGGATGTAGTTGTATGAAGATGTGAAATCATTACTGGCTGTCAGAAGAAAATCAAGTGGAATGTTAGGAATGATGAGGAGAGGAAGAGAGAACAAAACAGCGAATGTTCTTGTGTCAGCCTGTCTTGTGCACTGGGTGCACCTCTGGTTGCCCATCTCAGCAGGTCTAGTCTAGAAATAAAGAAAGGTAAAGTTCCACCACTACCTTAGGCAGCCTGGGCCAGGCCTGGGCAACCTCTCTGGGGTAGAAATTGCTCCCAGTGTCCAACTGGTGCAACTTGAGGCTGTTTCTTTTTGTCCGATCACTTGTTTCTTGGGAGAGGGGACCAACCCCCACCTGGCTCCAATCTCCTTTCGGAGAGTTGTAGAGAGACAGAAGGTCTCCCCTCAGGCTTCTCTTCTCCAGACTAAACCAGCCCCAGTTACCTCAGCTGCTCCTCATCAGCCCTGTTCTCCAGACCCTTGACCAACTTTGCCCTCCTCTGGAACCCCTCTTTGTGCCATGTGGGACCAGAAGCAAGCAGAGGGGTGCAAACCTTGTCCACAGCCCCTGCTCTGCCATGCAGGCATAGAACTCTTCCATGCAGTCTTCTATAACCCAAGGAGCCTGTGCAACCTTTCCACACTGATCATGCCACCTAGCCCAGGCTGCCTCAGAGCCTGTGTGTCACTGGCTACTGATTTTACAAGGCATTGTGTTGCAGGAAAAAACCTTGGTGGAATCAAAGGTGGTTCCCTGCTCACAGGCATCCTGTCATTAGCTAAAGCTTGCTTTTCTTCCTACAGAGGTCTTGATGCATAAACCAAAAGTTTCCTCTTCCTTGCATGTTGTTGCCAGATGTTTCTGCAAAACATAAACCCAACAAAGTTATTTGTGTGTACTTACACATGACTTCACCCCAATGCCTGTCTCAAAGTGCTCCTCCTCAATTAACTCCCTTAATTCTCCCCATTTCCATTGTCTGTTTGCCACAGCACTTCAGAACCTCAGCCATTTGTTACAGATCTACCTCCTGGCATTGAGAACAGCTCAAGAGGACCATAACCTCCTCAGACTAATTTCCAGTTGCAGTGGTGATTTCTTTTTTACGCAAACCAGCTGCAGAAGAAAGCAGCCCTCAATGTTTTGTCAATGCAGACCCAGAGTGGGGGGATTCAGCACTCACAGTTGCTCTGATGGCTTCAATAAACACCAAGAGTCAAACTCTCTGCTGATGGAACTCAGAGGACTCGATAGAACGTTGTGCCAGAAGGAGATTTAACCCCATGTGGGGCTTTATCAGCTGGATACAGGCTTGAGGGTTTGTCAGTTTATGATGAAATTTGGAGGGGTGATTTCTTCGGGAATTTGCCATAAGTTTTATTTCACCTTTCCTCGCACAGCTTCCCTCTGTACTCTGCTCTCTTTTAAGATGTTTAAGGGAGACTTCATTCCTCTCTACAGATCCCTGAAGGGAGGTTGCAGTGAGGCAGGGGTTGGTCTCTTCTCCCTACTATCAGGTGATAGGAGAGGAAATGGCCTGAAATTATACCAGCGGAGGTTTAGGTTGGATGTGAGAAGCAATTTCTTTGCTGAAAGAGTGGTCAGGTGTTGGAACAGGCTGCTCAAGGAGGTGGTGGAGTCACCATCACTGCAGGTGTTTGAGAACTATGTGGCACTT
Organism: Ramphastos sulfuratus; assembly: GCA_013399055.1. Classification (NCBI taxonomy): domain Eukaryota; kingdom Metazoa; phylum Chordata; class Aves; order Piciformes; family Ramphastidae; genus Ramphastos; species Ramphastos sulfuratus. Next base: position 6,125 of record WBNM01011256.1, on the reverse strand, counting down.
TGGGACATGGTTTAACGGCCATGGTGGAGTTGGGTTGACAGTTGGCCTCAATGTTCTTGGAGGTCTCTTCCAACCCAAACAATTCCATCATTCTATTCAGGCATAAGCCTGAGAAGGGTGAACAGGCTTCACCTGCCTTGCTTATGGTTCTTCACTTCTCCACATTGAATGCTTGGTGCCACTGGATTGCAATCAGCAATGCCCCTTCAGTGCTGCACAGTTCACTTCAAATTAGCAGGTTCATAAGTTTTCTACCCTTAACCTAACCATAGCTCCCAGTAGGTAACACATCTCAAGAACCTGGCAGAGATTAGTGCTTCAGAACATCCACCTGAGAGGCAGTGAAGGTGGAAGATGACCATGAAGGTGGGTGAGGAGGATGTTATACTCCACCTCTGGGAGGGGGAAGGAGTCCAGAGAGGATATGTTCTCTTCTACACTAAGAATGGAAACCCTAGCAGAGAAATGGAAGAAATAAAGAGATCCGAGATGAAGCAGATCGATACATATAAAAAGGAAGGGCCCAGAAGAGCAACATTGTGGAAGAATTAGAAGAGCTGTTGAAGTAGAAGCGAAGGATCTGATAGGAAATCAAAGTACAAAATATATCACAACAGACCAAGGTCTAGTGCAGGAAATAAAGGCAGGAAAAAACATGAAGAAAGGAGGAAAAAAATACAATTAACTTAAAGAGGCTGCAGGAGGGCTTGGCACAGACTCTCTCTGCCTTAATCTATGACCTACCGAAGTTAATAGCAAAAGCATACTTAGATTGAGTTTGGGCCCAGGAGTCCTCTCCAACAAATTTATTTGTGACCATGAGGATCACAGAACCATGAAATGCTTTAGGAGGCAACTGACCTATAGAGGTCACCTAGACCAACCTGCCTGCACTCAGCAGGGACGTCTGCAACTAGAGCAGGTTGCTCGGAGCACCAAACAACCTGACCTGCAGTGGTTCCATCTCCCATCTCTCTGGGCACCCTGGGCTTGGCTCTCACTACTCTCAGCATCAAATGTTCTTCCCTTCTCTCCAGTATGAATCTCTCTGGTTTAGTTCAAACCATCAGCCCTTGTCCTGTCACGAGAGGCCTTTCTCAAAGGTCTGTCCCCAGGTCTCTATTGGCCTCCTGAAGAGCTGCAATAAAGACGCTGCTCATCACACACCAGTAGGGATGTGTGTTCCTGAGCTGGTGGAAACAGCAGCTGGGGAATGTTGTTTTTCCATTCTGGTACAGCTGGAAAGCTATTGACAGGCTGGAGTCACTGGCTGAATGACTTTGATGTATCTTCAAGAATTCAACAGAATTTCTTACAAGCTGATAAGAAGCAAAAAGTGACCTCCTTGAAAGACAACCAAGATCTTAAAAGATTTGTGTTTGTGAAGAGCATAAGACACTGGGCATGTTTCTGTCTTTTTGTGGAGAGAGAAGAGACTGCAAAGAGAGGAAGAGCTCTTCCTGTAAAACTGCAGCCTCACAAGAGCTGGCTTTGATGCACAGCTCCAGAATTAGCATTTCACAGGAGAAGGCAACGCAACCCTTCTTTTTGGATGGACTTGTAAGCAGGCTTAAGGACTTTATGATTCCTTACTTGTGGACTCCACAGAGGATTTATTTCAAAAGTAAAAATTCTTTGTTCTCATTCTAGACCTGATGGAACAGGTCCAGGGGAGGCCACAAAGATGATCAGGGGGCTGAAGCAACTCTCCTGTGAGGTCAGGCTGAGGGAGTTGGGATTATTCAGCCTGGAGAACAGAAGGCTTCAGGGACACCTAATAGCAGCATTCCAGTACCTGAAGGGAGCTATAAGAAGGCTGCAGAGGGACTGTTTACAAATGCCTGCAGTGATAGGACAAGGGGCAGTGGTTTGAAAAGAGAGAAGAGCAGATTTAGATGGGATGTTAGGAACAAGTTCTTTACCATGAGGGTGCTGGAACACTGCAACAGGTTTCCCAGGGAGGCCTTTACTCTGCTCTCCTTTTACTCTGCTCTTGTCAGACCCCATCTGGAGTCCTGTGTGCAGTTCTGGAGCCCCCAGCACAGGAAGGACATGGAACTGTTGGCGTGGGTCCAGAGGAGGCCACGAAGATGCTCAGAGGGCTGCAGCAGCTCTGCTCTGAGGACAGGCTGAGAGAGTTGGGGCTCTGCAGCCTGGAGAAGAGAAGGCTTCCAGGAGACCTTGCAATGACAGGACAAGGGGCAATGGGTTTAAACTGGCAGAGGGGAGATTTAAACTGGATGTTAGGAGGAAGTTCTTTACAGTGAGGGTGGTGAGACACTGGCACAGGTTGCCCAGGGAGGTTGTGGCTGCTCCCTCCCTGGAGGTGTTCAAGGCCAGGTTGGACGAGGCCTTGAGTGACCTGTTCTAGTGGGAAGTGTCCCTGCCTATGGCAGAGGGTTGGAACTAGATGATCTTTGAGGTCCCTTCCAACCTTACCATTCTATGAAGCTGAGGCCCCATCCTTGGAGATATTCAAGGTCAGGTTGGATGAGGCTCTTAGCAGCCTGATCTAGTGGAGGATGTCCCTGCTGACTGCAGAGGGGTTGGACTAAGTGACCTTCCAACCCAAACCATTCTATGATTCTATCTTCCAATTCCTGCTATTTCTGCAAATATTTATTTAGTAAGATTTTATTTCACTGACCTGACCTTCGGTCGCTGGTGCTACCCTGCCCTTGCTTTGAATCCATTCTTTTTATTCCCTGGTGTCTTGCTGTGTAGCTCTTCAGTATCTCTTGTTTTGTTTTTGTTGGTTTTTTTTTTTTTCCTTTAGCTTATCTTGATTAACTGCTTCAGATATCACAGACATCATTTGTGTCCATTTCAGCAGTCGGATACTGGTAGATCAATCCCTTAGCTTGCAAACTTCTCTTGTCCTACCAAGGTAAAGTAGATCCAACCAATTGAATCTGCTCTCCTGCCACCATTTCACACACTGCTTTCTGGAAGGTTACAGAGAAACTTGTTGCTCCTCTGTTGTGCTTCATCTGGAAAAACTTCAATCATTTTTTTTTTCCTCTAGCCTGCTTCTAGCACTAAAAATGATTTAGTGCAGATCCACAGTGGCCTAGATACGTTTGCCAGCAGGGACCCATGTGTCAGTTCCACTCCTCCTGGGCTTGTCAGCAGTTCATAACCAAAGAAATTTCTCCAGTTAGTTGTTTCCCTCAGCCTAGAGAGGGTTAATTTTTCCCCCAGTATGACTCCAGATCGGTTTTATACCTCCATGCTTCCTGGGGATTACATTATCCACGCTCACTTCAAAGCCATGCATGGCATGATCTGCTTATCTTCAGGTCTTCTGTATTGTCCATGCTAAGCTCAGACAGACAGATTTATGTCTGCATCTGGCAGCCACGAGAGCTCCCTTCGGTGCTTCAGATGTTTCTTGCTGACGTTTGGTTTGGAAAGCTGCACACAAATCTGAAGCTGGGTCTTCGTTTCCATGCTCCTCTCCAAGAATCAGAATGGTGTTGTCAGCCTTTAGAATTAGTGGCNTCAACTGTGCCACACAGCTTGGTGTCATCTGCAAACTTGCTGAGGGTGCACTGATTCCTCTGTCCATATGGCTGATAAAGATGTTAAACAGCACTGGTGCCAGCACTGACCCCTAGCCTGGAAGGTGTTAAAGAAGTGTCTGGACATGGCACTTGTGGACATGGTTTAATGGCCGTGGTGGTGCTGGGTTGATGGTTGGGGTTGGTGATCTTAAGGGTCTCTTCCAACTGAAACAGTTCTATGATTCAATCTGTTTGAAAGTCTATATTTAGGGGTTGTTCAGGCTGAGAGTCATTATCTCTGCAATACCAGGTTGTGGCACAGGATTGTGTAGTCATTTATATATTTTTAAATCCATTACGTGACAATTCACCCCACTCTTCTCCTCCTGTGGCTCCACTGATCTACTGGGCAAGCTGGACACACCCCAGACCTGCAGTCCAGATCCCTGAAGTTCTCCTTCAATATTAGGCATTGATCTGCAGCCAAAAGTTCCATCATCAGTACAGCGCAGCAGCTGGAACTGCCTTTGTAGCTGAAATTGTCTGTCAGGCCTTCTCTTGGCCATGTTTCTTCAGGATATTTATTAGTTCTTCTTCAGATTCAAAATGTGGAAAGAATTCTTCCCTTTGTGGACAAATATCTTGCATTATTTACACGTTCAGGTGTTCAAGAAATGTGTGGACGCAGCACTTCAGGAGATGGTTTGGTGGTCACAGTGGTCTCAGGTTGAAGGTTGGACATGCAGGCTGCCTTCCTTGATGTGAAGTTGTTGCAGCCATAGAGGGCTCAAAGGCTTTGCCTGTGGATGTATCTAAGGGTGTCATCAGGGGCTTTTTCAGCAGAGGAGAAGAATTCTCCCTAGTATCAGGTGATAGAACAAGAGGAAATGGCCTGAAATTGTGCCAAGGGCTGGAACTCAGTGGTCTTCCAAGTCCCTTCAACCCAAACCATTCTATGATTCAAGAGGAACCACCACAAGCTGTAGAAAGAATTTTCTTCATAGCTGTTCTTCCGGGGACTAGCAAAGTTCCTGTGGTAAGAGACTGAGCAGCTGTGCTCAGGGGGATGAGCTCTGCTTTTTGATCAGCTTTGAGATAGGTTGATATCAGGGTTGGGAAATTTGTTACCAGAGAATTTTGATGACACTATCGCAACAGTGCATGAACCTCCAAACCCAGCAATGCTTTCATCTCATCTGACTGTAAGCAGTTGTGTGCTTTAAATGTGGATCTAAAATAAACCACAAGAAATTGAAAGGTCACAGTTGGTAATTAAAATATTTTGGAGTTGATCACAGAACCAAAGAAAACAATCATGGAATTGTTTGGGTTGGAAAAGACCTCTAAGATCATGGAGTCCAACTAGACACTGTCAAGGCTGGTGCTAAACCATGACCCTCGGCACCACATCTCTGCCTCTCTCAAACCCCTCCAGGGATGGGGATTCAACTACCTGCCTGGGCAGCCTGTTCCAGTCTTTGAGAACCCTTTCAGCGAAGAAGTTTCTCCTACTGTCTAACCTAAATCTCTCCTGGTGCAACTTCTTCTCTGGAAGAGTTGACAGGCTTGGGGCAGTGGTGGAGTCTCCACTCTTAAAGGGATTTAAAAGATGTGTACATGTGGTGCTAGGGGACATGGTTCAGCAGCAGACTTGGCAGTGCTGGGTGGATGGTTGGACTGGATGATCTGAAGGGACTTTTCCAGCCTAAATGATTCTATGAATGTTGCTATGCTTAGCCACAAGTGAAAAACATCCTTAGGAAGAGTAAGAAAATGAACGGTTCTTCCTTGGCCAGAGCCCACTTCTGCACATATTGTCCTGCCCCAGTATTCATAGATTCATAGAATGATTTGGGTTGTAAGGTACCTTAAAATCATCTCGTTCCAACCCTGCTGCCATAGGCAGGGACATCTTACACTAGACCAAGTTGCTCCAGACCTCATCAAACCTGGCCTTAAGCAGCTCCATGGAGGTGGCACCCACAACCTCTCTGGGCAACCTATTCCAGTGTCTCACTGTAAAGAATTTCTTCCTTCTCTCCAAATTTTCTTTCTAATGTTCCCAGGATGGGAGCTCACTGCTCCGCACTGCTGTGTGGTGTCTCTGGCTGACACTGGTGAATAAATTCTGTAGTGCAGTCTAAACTGGGGTCCTTTTGGATTAAAGATGGTGTGAAGCTATGGAGTCATTCATTAGGGAAGAAATGTCCTCCCTGCTACCGTGTGAAACCAGCTGTAATTAACCATCTGAGTGTGTGTTTATAAACAGATGTTCTCATCTAAATGCCTTAGAAATAAACAGCTTTCATAGATGAATTCTCTCAAACTGCACAAGTTCGGGTAAAGCAGCGTTTTGTGGTGTCACAGCAGGCTGCTGTTCCCTATGTATACACCACAGATTTGAGTTCACTCAGCCTCAGAGAAAGGAGGGTCCCCAACAGCGAGACAGTGTCTGTAGTAGAATATTCAGAGCAAGTGAAACAAATTCTCCAGCTTTAGTCCCAGAAGCACACAGGATTGCTTTGGTTGAAAGAGACCTCTATGATCATCCAGTCCAACCATTGACCTGACGCCACTATGGTCATTAAACCATTTCCCCGAGTGCCATATCCACACATTTCT